>LOEQ01009984.1:31658-49664 GCA_001685075.1 Bramus lutescens | reverse complement strand
CTTTTATCTAAGTCATCAACATTCTTGACACATATTTTACTTAGAACATCCGTTTATTGCAAGACGAGAAAGCAAAGTTAAAAGATTTTGTTTCTTCTGATTCTGAAGGAACAGATCTGAGAGAATTTGCAAAATGAAAATTTGCAACTAAAAAAAAATTCTTTAAACAGTCCCTTGAGGCTTGTTTGGAAATGTAATCCTCACTGGCTGAACACATATTCATGGTCCCCGTAGAGGTGAACACCCAGGGGACCCTGAAAACCTTTTAGACTGTAAAGGAAATTTTATATGAGACCATTGACCAAGCAAACAACCAGTTATGAGACATTGTCAATGGCCCACTTTTCATTTTAATCTTAATTGCATATTCTTTATGTAGGGGTGGGTCAGGGTGTGCACACCTTGGTTGGAGCATCCTTAGAGGCCAGGAGACAGTTGAAGGTAGTCAGCTATCTCCTTTAGCTCGGTGCCCTCAAAGTTTCATTTGATAAAACAGACAAAATCTCTGAAACTATTTTTTAATGAAATAATGATTTCATCATTGAACTTCTAAGAAAAGATCAGCTTTGGCCCTTGGGGCCACTTAACAACTGACACACAGTGCTTCCCATAATTAATAGACAACATATATTTGATAGTGTACACATTGTGCGTAAACAGCCAACTGCATGAGTCCAGTCAGACTTACCATTCTCCGGAGCTACTTTCTGTGTTTGCGTCTAAGCTGAATTACTGCACTGAATTTTGTTTGCACTCTATAGTCTTTATCCTTAGCATATCCTCCCAAACAACTCTTCAGTTTCACACCAGTTTCTGCTTTTAAATTTTCTTTTTACCTGTAAAAATAGATCATCAGTGCTCCCTGGAGTGCCCGGTATGACAGCCGTCGCTCGCCTGTAAGACAATCAGCAAGTTCTCAGCATTCAGTTCTCTCGTTCTGGTGCTAGGGAAGAGGCGCAAGGCCTCGCATGCCCTGGATGTTACGACCGAGCTAGCATTCGCAGCAAGTCTCAGCTCCACGGGTAATTTAAGGCAGTCATGTTCATTTGAATTACTATCTTAAATACTTAAATGTTTTAGGTGTTTTCAGAGAAAAAATAATGTTTAGTTTAAGTTTTTGTTTCTTAGCTTGAACTTAGTAATTTATGGTTCTAAAAGCAGATTAATATATTACCTATATAATATTATACATATATATGTTATAGACTCTCAAATATGTTCAGTGATATACTAGGACAGCATTATATAATTAATATGTAACTCTCATGATATAGTATTTTCCAGTTGAAGCAATGCAGGGGTTCACTAACCATAAGCAAATTGTTTTGTTGTTTGCATGGGATGTAGTAGTTCATATCTGTACTCCTTGTACTCAAGAGCTGAGTTAGGATCAGGAATTTTAAGGCAATTGGGCTTCATAATAATATCCTATCCGAAACCAAACAAAAAAAACTATTATTTTGTAATCCACATAAAATTAGTTTCGCTGGTTTCAGTGGGTGCAATGATTATATAAGAGTGTCACATGTAAACTAAAAAGAGTAAAAAATAGAATGCTTCATCCTTCATCGCAAGAGCCAAATGTTAGCCATGTCTCACTGAGGGTTTATAGACAGTGGAGCCTTGCACCTGGTCAAGGCTGACCTCATGCCCCTGCCACACTCTCTTTTATATGATGGAAATAATAGTTATTACATCTGTATTGCTTACTTCTAAAATCTTTTTGAGGTACTTTACAATAAAACTTTCTCTTGACACCCTTACATGTAGCGCATAGTATGAAAATGTCTCCGAGTGTCTTATGTTAATGAAGGGCTGTCAGGCACCATATTTAGCTACTTCTTCCTTATTCAAGTAGAAAAACGATTTTCATCAGATTTCCCCCAAGTTAGGCTTGATAGACAGGCCTGGAAGTGCATTTTTCATTCTCACTGTGTGTGTGTGTGTGTGTGTGTGTGACACACACACCCCTGAGGTGTAAGACTCTGAGAACAAAGCATCTACCTTTGCTTAGGAGGTGCTCGTGGCGCTTCTCATCAAACAAGCACAGGAGAACCTCTTTCTGTTTCCGGAACTCAGCCATCTGCTCCTCTTTCTCTTCTGATTCTTCCAAAGCCTGAGGAGAAATACTGTTTTAATCCTCCCGAGCAGAGAACAGACTACTCTTTTAGAATGCCTGCCTTAGGAGAAGCAGATTCTCAGCTTGTAGAGAGGGGGTACCCCGAGTAGCTATCTGTACTAAAAACACTACATTGTGGAAGAGAACATCAAGAAGGAAACGTCCATATACTTGCTGTTCTCTCGTTGTACTTATGTTTAAATAGTTTAATAATATCCAATACTCTTCATTAGAAGTCTTAGAAAATGTTGCTTAATCAGAAAGACTGTAAATTCAATTTAAATTCTATATTGCCTCTTGGAGTCTATAAGTACAGTTTCTTAAATATGGCTTACATTCTGTTTTCATTTAGCTGCTATCTTGACTGGCTAAAGCAGGTCTGCTTTATCTGCATGCCCTACAGTTCCACTTGCAATTGATTAATTTGGCTGTAGTTGACCACCCAGCCGGCTTACCCATCCTCGATCCATCAGAGCAAGCATTGTGTGGAGAGGGCCTGCATGTAATATTATTGCCATGATTATTCATTTACTTTCACAGGAAAGTGACTGGCATAAAATTGTGAGCAGAAATTGCATCACCTCACCTCAAACACATTATCTTGTGGGAATAGGATGTGATGCAATTAGTCACCCAAGCACAGCATTGTGACCAGGAAGAGCACTAAGCATCACCCCAGGCAGTGGGAGCAGTCAGAAGGTTGGCCAGGATGGAAAGGTCTGCCTGGTGGCAAACATTGTAAGCTAAGAGGATTCAGAACACTGAGCTCAGCTAGTGGGTCCTCCTCCCCATTCAATTTGACCAATTGATGTATGAAAAACCTTAGGGTCCCCCATCATAGATCTGTATCTTTTTCTTGAAAACAGAAACTATACATGAGGGGTTTCAGGCAAGAGGGGGAGGTCATCAGGTCTGTTTTAGAAGGACAGCTAAGACTGTAGCTTGGAGAACGAACTAAAATCCCTACAAGGGGGAAGGGATGGGACACTGAAGAGACCTTCACTTTACTGAAAATCTGCACTCAAGTCATAGTAGTAGGAGAAAAATATGAGCAAGCTACTGGAAGATAAAAAGGTGGCAGTGTTCAGAGATCCCTCAAAAACAGTGCTGAGAGGACCCGAGAGACATTTAAAAGAGCACTTGTCCTTTTAAACGATCCAAGGTTCAATTATTCTGAAATGCTTTAAAACATGAATGTATCATGATAACCCTTTGAGGTAGATAGCCTTACTTCCTATTTTGCCTGCAAGAAAAGTTATGCAAGAAGTTAAATAATTGATTTACTGTCACAGAGGTCCACGGTGAGGATGAAAGTGAAGCCCATATCACACAACGTCAAAGTCTGTGCTTTCAAAATCCCTGCTCAAAGTGGCAGAGCTGAATGACAAGAGAATCTGAGTCATGAAGACAGGGTGAAAAGACCTCTATTCTGAAGAGAACTTGGAAGCAATCTCAATTAAAAGAAAAAAGAACAAACTAATATTATCTGTGGCCAATGGAAAGGATCTAGCAGAAGCATCAGCAAAAGTTACATGGTTAATTTATTTGTTTAGTTTCTCTCTCCTATACCACTTGTGCCTTGAATTGATCACAATATACAGTTTTCAAGAAGGATAAACATTGTATCAATACTAGTTATCACTACAGGTAGAAATCGTTCTTTATAATGTAGATCTTAATTTGGCATCATGTTTATCCCTATGAGGAAAGCTAAAGCCAATCGTGTAATATATAATTCAAGAAGATGGGTTTATAAAAGACAGATTGTAAAGAAAATTATGAAAATAACAGACAACTTATGAGATAAATTTCTAATTCTTTTCACAGTAAGTTTATGGCATGAGTTCATAATTACCTGTACCCTTAGGAATTCTTCTTCTAGGCCTTTCAGGATGTTTTCTTCAAACTTTCCCCAGAAATTAAATCCATGTGGCTCTAATCCAGGTGTTCTCTCCAGCCATGCCTTAAGCAAACAATCGTTTAGATGAGTCCTTGGTAAGCAGAAACATTTAGTATCTTCATAATTTTAAGATAGTTATAAAACTTGGTGCAGTAGCCACTGAGACCAGAAGACCCCACTAAATCCCCTGGGGATGTCCACTCCCAACACTCGGAGAGACACACCCACGACCCCTTGTTTGACGACCTTTTGGGGTTTTTTTTCCCACTGTTTAAGAAATTTTTATTAAAGCAAGAATTTTATAATCCATATTACTTTTGCTTACTTAGTTATCAGTTCTGCTACTTAAAACAGAACTGGCATCCCAAGCTATTCCATGACAAAGAATTACAACATTAAAGAAAGGAATGCTTTAAATTTTCATACTTTGCTGAAAATTCTTTTCCCAGGGTCTATAAAACATTAATTTGTTTTTATATTTTACTATATTTTGGTGTTTTTTTGTTGTTTAAATCAAGTAATCTAGGACTAGCACTTGATTGCTAAACCTGGCGTAAGGTTCAAAGTTTCCTTTCCTTTCTTGTATTTATTTTATATCTTGCAATGTTTTTTTCATAATATTTAAATTTTTCAATGTTTATTTTTTCTTTGGTGAAGCAATCACTGGCATGCTGTTGGAGATTGATAACTCAGAATTACTTCACATGCTGGAGTCTCCAGAGTCTCTCCTTTCAACGGTTGATGTTAGCTGTACTACAAGCCCACCAAGCAAAAGAGGCTGCCCAGAAGGTAGTGAACAGCGCCACTGGTGTTCCAACTGTTTAAATTGATCAGGGACCACGGAGACAAACTGTAGCTCTTTGGAAGAGCAGTAACTGCTCTTGACCACTGAGCCAGCTCCGCAGCCCCTCCTGCAGTCATTCAAAGATGGCAGATGACCTCATGGTCTAGAAATCAATCTGGCTGTCGTTTCCTACTGGTCTTGCATTTAGTTTTGAGATGAGCTTTTTATTCGCTTCACTCGGTCTTATTAAGTTTCCCAACAATGTGTAGGCAATAGTAAGCTAATTGCCTGCACTTTCATCACCCTGGAGCTTAAGGACAGAATGCAATTCACTAGATAAAAATATTAATTTGCAAAGAGAAAAGCTTAATGACAAAAATCAAGCCAAACCTTGTATCATGCTACCATAAAAATTCAATTAATCATCCCATGAACACTATTTGTAAATTCCCATGGAATCTAAATAAGAGAATTTTCATGATGAGAACATTCTTAGTAATTTAATTAGTAAAAATTCTCAGCATAATTTTTAATTATGCTATATTTCAGAGAAACAAAGTTGATTAAATAAATCAAGGCAAAAAAATCAACTAATTGCATATTGCTCAGTAGGAATATTTGATGGGATGATTTAATGAGATGATGAAACTCTTGGATATTGACATTCGATTACATAAATCTTGTTGAAATTCAATAAGATTTTTAATATTTTAAATATTTTAGAAAGCTTAATTACAAGTTTAGTAGGGTTTTTCTCTGTCTTTGTTTATCATGAATGTAGCCTTATTTTGATAAGTGTTTGAATTCTGATGCAGCAGAGCCAAAGTTAGCAAGAGGTTGGAGTTGTCTGTGGAAGGCTGAGCAGGAGCTCCTACCTCCACCAGCTGCAGCAGCGTCTGCTCCTGCTCTGATTTCAACAGCAGCTCATTGGCCGCGCCTCCGAAGTTATCGCGATAGTGTCTCCTGTTGTAAGGGACTCTTAAGCTCTGAAGAACACCTATCTTATTCTCTAGCAGTCGGAACTGTAGACTCTGGAAACCCGATGCTGGAGATAGGTACTCTCTGAGAATAACCGTGAGAAAGGAGGAAAAAGAGCAAGGGAGAGATGAGATTGTACACCCCTGTAAGGTTCCTTCTAACCAGGGTTTGTCAAAATAGCTATCAGGAGCACAGAGCTGCCTGGAATTTACCTAAAACGCCTCTTACTTGAATAAAAAATGAGGTACATAAGCATTATTGTCAATTTGGACTACTTTGAAGTTGGTTTCCATAGTTGTGAAATATCATATATTTTAAAACGTGTAATGCATATTTTAATATATATTAATTTATAGACATAAATTAAGCACATTTCCATAATATATTGAATAAATATACACATAAATAGTGTACATTGTGTTAACTTTTCTAAAAAAAAATGACCTGTGGCCATTAGGAAGTTGTGTTTTCCACAGTGGCAAAAGATTGTATACAAATATTATTTAACCTCTCCCTCCTACCAGTGATCATCCATCTCCCTCTCTGGGTGAGCATCAGTGAGAGAAAGCAAGTACAAACAAGATGCTGCCTAACACAGACAAAGATGACCTAAGACGTGTTTAAGCCATCAAAACTCTTCCCTTCCCCTAAATGATGCTGAGAGTTTGTTTTCTTAAATGCTACCACAAATGATCCGACTTCTTTTTCTTCTTCCCCCCCCCTTTCTCTTCTCTCTGAAACTTGTTTGGAACATCACCTATTACACCATATGATGGACTCGTAAATTTCTTGCGAAAATTTCTCCTCTAATTTTAGAAAAAAATTCTTGCGTGTGTGCTTTTTAAAGATGTAAGTTCACATTCAGATGCAGATATGAATACACACACATGTACAGATGGCTGCATGTGTTCTGAAGGTCAGAGCTAAAACAGCATATAATGGATACTGACATTTTGGTTGACATATTTATTTATATATCACGACTATTTCTTGCATTTTCATATTGCGAGCTATTTAAGCCACTTCACGTCTACTATCCTTTATGGAGAAAAACAAGTCACATGATAAGCTGACACTAGTTGATTGTCTACTTTTATATCGAAAACGAGACATGGAATGTGTTTAACCTCTTCTCTAATATTTTGTGATCAGAATCAGTGTCCTTCAAGAGCTAACGAAACGGGCCTCTCCTTTATGCCACGCGTCCTCCTTTTACAGAACCAGAATGAGAGTGCATCCCCACTGCTTTCTCAACTGGGAAGCGCACACCTGAAGTCGTTGAAGTCCAAGGCCGTCATCGTTTCCAGCACAGAAAACTGCTGCACCAGGAGCTTGAAGATGACCACCACGCGGTGCATCCGAGTCATCACCTTGAGCATGTTCCTCTCATCCCTGACCTGGTGCGGAACGAAGAAACCCCCAGTCAGCAGTGGGATCGTGAGAAGCTACAGGATACGTTATGAATGGCAATGCGTTACTAGCAGATTTCTAGAAATATAAACAGAGACATCTGGAACTAAGGTTTACCCTAAGTATTTGTGAAGATAATACAATTCTGAGGGGCAAGAGATGTCTACAAATTGGAATTTTTTATTTCTTCTTATCACAGAGGCAAGCTAGAAGCTATGCAGGAGATTGACTCTAATTTCAAAGCATGTTTCTGCTTTCGTTTTATTGCAGAGAAGAAAGTTCAACATATCAGAAGGTCTTCTAGGAAAGGATTCAATAAATGGCTAACTCTACTAATCCATTCTTTATTGAATGCCTAAGTTGCTACTGACAAGCCATGGTGTTATAGTCACATAAAAGGGTAGAAAGAGAGAGAGAGAGANGAATTCTGGGAAGAAGGAAGCCCATTCCTCTGCAGTTGTGACCCTGCCACAGAATAAGCAAGATGTGACTTCCTCTCCTAAAAAAGGTACTGATCCATGTGGCTAACCAGATAAGAAATATGGGCTAATATATTTTATAAGAGTTAATAGGAAGCCTGAGCTAATGGGCCAATCAGTTTGAAACTAGTGTAGATCACTGTGTGATTTTTTTGAGGGGGACTTATGATTGCAGGAACCAGGCAGGACAGAAAACCCTGACGAAAGAATACAAATGTGCTCATTATTTTTTCTCCATTCAGAAATACATATTGCTTTCTGTTTACTAAATAGATTATACTTCTATTTGGACAAATGTTTCAATGTTTCATCTTTCGAATTCACACATAATCACAGAGAGAGAGAGAGAGAGAGAGAGAGAGAGAGAATTACCTGGAGCTCATGAAGCAAAGGCTCAGAGAGGGAACCTATGATCTTGAGTCTCAGGGATGGAGGAAATAGAAGACGGGTGGTGCAGCTGCTCTTTTCCTAGCTGTTGGGTGCTGTTCTGCCTTCTCTCATCTTTTGTCTTACGACCCTTTCCATCTCTTCTCTTCCTTCCTCTTCCCACTTCTCCATTCCCCTCATCTAGCCTGTCTTGTCATAGGTAAAACTAAGTAGAAGGAGAATTCTGTTACCTCTTATAGGATCGTTATGAGTTAGCCGGGCAATCTACTCCATTTATAAAAACATCTTAAGAGAGCCGTGAGTCATTTGAAAACACTTTCAGACTTGAAATATGAGGAAACCGCTTCCCGGAAAGAATCTCCAAATACTCTCTAGTAATTTCGGTATTTCACTAAATATGAGATAAAATGCCCACTTCACACTTTCTACACGCTTATAAAAGGCACACAGATGCAGTTTAATAACATTGAACTTACATGGCCATTTTGAAATATCTCACGAACAGAATCTAGTTCCCAGAGGATTTGTTTAAACCAGAGTTCATAAGCTGTAATTAAAAAAAAGTCAGAAAGTTACAGGTGCCTCTGACTAATTAGATGACAGATACCTATTAGAAATTGAAGAATGCAACTTTAAAATTAAAAAATGTGATTATGGACCCATTTCTATGCTAGAGAGAAGCAGTTAATTTTAATTATCTCTTTCTTAATTTTCTAATATACTGGATATTTTCTTTTACTCCGTATTTCATTTTTCATTATTGTTGCAGAGGCTCCTGCCAACAGAATATTTATTTAGGTCTTTTATGATAGTACACACACCCATTTTCACTGCCTGCAAGGACGCCTGGCCCTCTGCTTTGTCCTTCCACTGAGAAAATGGCAATCACAAGCTTAGATGAAGGGCTGTAAAGTCTTATATTTGTAAATCTAGGTTTTGTTGCTGTTTGCTTGGGGGTTCTTGGGTTTTGGCTGTTCATTATTTGCACAATTCCAGGGACTTGTGGGTTCAAGACGGATGAGACAGCAGACAGCTGACTGATCAAACAGCAACAGGGAGGCCCCCAGGCTCATCACACTGCAAACTGAGAGGCCCCTTGTCTTCTAAGGGAGTCAGCCTCAGGCAGCAATCCTCTGAGAGTTTCCTCTTCCGTTCCAGATCCCTTCTCCTTTAGCCTGAACTCTGCCAGAACATTTCTATTGTGAGAGCTTGCCTTTCCCTTTCCACGGGAGTCATCAAATCATACAACTAATAATCAAAGTTCCGACTATCTAGCCCAGTAGAAGATACGTAGTTAGAACCTAAAACATTGGGTTACTAAAAACATCATTTGGGATGGAGACCTTTTGTTAACGTCAGCCTGTCAATACATTTGTGCAGTGATCACACACTTATCTTCCTTTAAATGGGAGCTTGTGCTTCAGACTCCCAATATTTATAAGTAAGAACGTGACAGCCATGAAGACAGTTTGTCTTGTTTCCAGATTGTTTTGGGCAAGCAAAGTAATGCTTTCCCATTAGCTGTCCCCTTCACATAGCGTATCAACCCCACAGCAGAAGGGTTTTCATCATGGTCATCTACGTTTACCTTCAGTAACCAGCACAATGCTTGTCACTGGGTGTTTACAAAGGAACAAATGAACTAAGTCAACAGTGTACTAATTAGATGAGCACAGAACGTTAACAGTCTGGTGTCCCTGCTATATCACCTGTGATACCATTCTATGGATAAAGGCTATGTTGTGATATATCATTTTTAAATAATGTTTAAGATTTGGTAAAATCAAATGTTTATATTTAGATAATGAGGAAATATTTGCTAATCATTTTCTATGTCTCTTCCCAGGTTCTTCCCAGGTTTAACCTTGTGTGGGTTGTCCTATGGGGCATGCCAGCAAGCTGTATCTAAAGTGTGGATGATAACAAATTACAATGTCCACCTTCTATTACAAGCTTACTATGTGTTATACTCTACATTTATTGTGTATTATTTCATTTCCTCATCACGGAAACAAGTAGGAAGGAAAAATCTTCATTCGATCATGGAGGTCTGAAATCTATAGGCAGTCTAAGACTGCAACATTCACAACAGTAGAGATGGGATTCAAAATTATCATTAAATTTCCTTCATGCTAACTGACTAGCCAGTGTTCCTCTTACTGATTTTACCTTAGTATGAGCCATCAATAAAAATGTAAATAAAAATTAAACAAATACAAAACAGACATAACACAATGAGCCAACTCTTTCTGTCATTAATTTCTTCATTAAAAGGGTTTTCTGATATTAGCTACCCAGGGAAGTAAGAAACCATTTGAACAGAGGACAAGAAGTCANTCTGGTGTCCCTGCTATATCACCTGTGATACCATTCTATGGATAAAGGCTATGTTGTGATATATCATTTTTAAATAATGTTTAAGATTTGGTAAAATCAAATGTTTATATTTAGATAATGAGGAAATATTTGCTAATCATTTTCTATGTCTCTTCCCAGGTTCTTCCCAGGTTTAACCTTGTGTGGGTTGTCCTATGGGGCATGCCAGCAAGCTGTATCTAAAGTGTGGATGATAACAAATTACAATGTCCACCTTCTATTACAAGCTTACTATGTGTTATACTCTACATTTATTGTGTATTATTTCATTTCCTCATCACGGAAACAAGTAGGAAGGAAAAATCTTCATTCGATCATGGAGGTCTGAAATCTATAGGCAGTCTAAGACTGCAACATTCACAACAGTAGAGATGGGATTCAAAATTATCATTAAATTTCCTTCATGCTAACTGACTAGCCAGTGTTCCTCTTACTGATTTTACCTTAGTATGAGCCATCAATAAAAATGTAAATAAAAATTAAACAAATACAAAACAGACATAACACAATGAGCCAACTCTTTCTGTCATTAATTTCTTCATTAAAAGGGTTTTCTGATATTAGCTACCCAGGGAAGTAAGAAACCATTTGAACAGAGGACAAGAAGTCAYCRAAGGGCAAAGTCTGAGTGTGTGGACCAGAGCAAAGCTCCTGGACAGACGYACAATGTAAGKCTATGAGTGTGTGGACCAGAGCAAAGCTCCTGGACAGATGCACAATGTAAGCCTATGAGTGTGTGGACCAGAGCAAAGCTCCTGGACAGACGCACAAAGTAAGCCTATGAGTGTGTGGACCAGAGCAAAGCTCCTGGACAGATGCACAATGTAAGCCTATGAGTGTGTGGACCAGAGCAAAGCTCCTGGACAGACGCACAATGTAAGTCTATGAGTGTGTGGACCAGAGCAAAGCTCCTGGACATACGCACAATGTGACACAGGACTGACTACCACACAGCAAGCATTCTTAATATTTGGGGGTCATGGGCCTATTAATATACACGTTTGTGGAAAGGTACATGTAATCTCAGTGTGCAAGGCCCTTCTTAAGATACAGATTGATAGCCTGAATACTAACTATCCAGAAATTAGAATTCTGAAATATATTCCAAATATAAGAACTATGTGGTTTTGTTTAATGCTGCATTTTTATAAAATTATATATATTTGTAGAAGCAGAGAAGGTGTGGGGGACAAAGGGGAGGTGGGGTGAAGGAATGGGAGGAGAGAAGGAAACTTCAGTCGGGATTAAAATAAATGAAGAAACTTAATAAAAATTTTTAAAAGTATCAATGCAAAAATATATAATTAAATTTGTAGTAAATTAAAAGGACTTACTTCTGGAAAATAGGGGTTTAGATGCTCCATAAAAGTAAAATATAATAGCCTCTTAGCTTGTAAATCCTTTTGAAATTTCAAGAGCCAAAGTCTCCCCCAAATTCAGAACAAAACAGGAGTCCGATGCAATCTAACTGGCAAGGAAGGACCATGAAGATGACTGGCGAATGCTCAGAGAGGCCCCTGAGAGATTTTCTATGATGCAGAAATTTCTCAAGTGTGTCTAGTCTTCTGACACCTTACAGGTGAAGTGGTTGTCCCCTAGCTGTGACCTCACAGCAATAGCTCTCTGTCCGCAACCGCTGCTGCTTACCTTGGTGAGTAATGATAAAAAGATGTTCATCATGGATTTTATTTCCTTTTATTTCACTTTGAAGTTCTTGTGCATCCAAAATTTTTTCCAACTTTAAAGAAAAATGAGAAGATTGATTTTGAGATTTCATATCTGGAGTTTTAGAAAGACACATTAATAAGGAGCAGATTGCCACGCTGGTTGTCAAATGCCATGGTCCTGAAGTGAATGCGGTGGGAGTTGACCTGTTGTGTGGCCAGCTGCAAGTCTGCAACCCTCTCCTCTCCTCCCTCCAAAAGGCTCCTGGAAGGCATTATGTTCCTTTATCAATCATCCTTACAAAGCCATCAAAAGAGGCACCCAGGACTCTAAACATTTTTTATCTTAAATTTTTAAACTGAACACTAACCAGGATGACCTCTGAATTCCTCACTGGAAGCACTCTTTTATTTACTGGTGATTTCGAGAAAGTTCTGTGTACTTTCAATGTTTCTACTTTGTGATGAGTAATTCGAAGACTTTATGGTCGTCTGGGATTCTGACCACATCTCTGCATACATGCTGAGAAATGCCCGTCTACCATCTGCACTGTGGTTTGTCTGTCCCAACCTTCCGCCTAGACATAGTACTTTTAGCTCTGGCTGTGCCTTTTCTAGGGAGGTACACTTCGCCCCTTAATTTGCTGCAGCAGATTTGAAAAGGCCTAGATAAGTCGTGAGTAGTTGAGCCCTAAGAAAACTGTTGAGGATTGAGGAAAGACAGGCAAGGCAAGGCACGAAGCTGAAGTTGGTGGCTATCAATAGCAGCTGATTCCAGTGAGTCCTTGCCACCTACCTGCAGGTAGCTCCCATAAATAAGCCCACCTCTGCTGGCTCTGTTTACGCCATTTTGAGCTTTGTCTTTCTCACTGTCTTCTATAGATAAGTTTTTCAAAGAATTCCTGCAGTTGGAGCAAACAACACAAAAGAGGAGCTGGGAAAACACAGTGACCACAATATAAGCCATTATGAGTCTATTACTATTGTCCTGTGGTTTATTAATAAGTGAAGATAATTAGTAAGGCAATCTTTAAGTCTAGAAATTTTACTGCTTATAGGCTAGGTTTGGGGAGGCCCCCTCTGTTGGAACAGAGAAACACTTACCCCACACTGTTTCCTAAAAACGGGCACCCACTCATGGTACTGAGGTGTCTTAGGAGCGCACAAGTTTGCTAGGCCAGTGACAGTATCTACCTTCCCAGATACCTTCGTGCTGTCTTTTATGCAGCCTGATTACTAGCCCCAGCCAATCAGCACTCAGCTTACACTCTTAGCCAGGCAATCCTTTTAACTAGCTCAGAGCTGAACCTCTGTAACTTGAGGGTGGACTGTGTTGGGCACAGTTTGTTTGCTAGAGAAGTGAGCCAAATCAAACCCTCTGACTTGCCAAGCTGTGCTTTTATATTCAACACAGAAGGCATCAAATAAATCAATAGAGGACAAGTTCATAGACATTTGCATTTAACTACTTAATTCCAATAAAGCTTTTCTATTAGGGTAAGGATCCCTAAAGACGAGATTGTAAACAAGTTTACTCTCTCCAAGCAGGATTGCCTTACATTCTCGGAGGAACAAGAACTGAAATGTCCCCGGAGAAAGAAGTCGCTGAATGGGGCTGGTGCTTCTCAGAGTCACACCCGTTCCACGATAGAGCTCATCCGACTTAGCTCTTCTCTCATAAACAGCAGCAGGCACACTGTACTTAACTCAGCCGAGGCATGCCAGTCACAGGGACTAATTAGTTTACGCTCAGCAGAGGTATGCCCAGTCACAGGGATTCACAGTTCACACTCAGCTGGGGTATATCCATTCACAGGGATTTACAGTTCACACTCAGCTGGGGTATATCCAGTCACAGGGATTCACAGTTCACACTCAGCTGGGGTATATCCAGTCACAGGGATTTACAGTTCACACTCAGCTGGGGTATATCCAGTCACAGGGATTCACAGTTCACACTCAGCTGAGGCATGCCAGTCACAGTGAGGACAGACCCATCCACACTAGTACCTGGTGCAAAAAGAGCCATTACTACATGCCCACAATTCTGAAAGAAATCATCAATACAATGTTCTTTCTATAAATAGCATGTACTGATCTCATAAATAATGGCTTGGATTTATGTTGAGTCTTGATGGAAATGCCATCGCCTAGCCTATAATAGATTTGTGCTGCTATTAGGAACTTGACAGCATTGCCCACTTATTCCACCCGAAAGAGATAGGTCATCATCAGGTTTCTCAGAGTTATCTGAAGCCAGAACCTGTTTCCAGGCTAACCTCTAACCGTAAATAGGGTAATAGGAAGAAACTGATTAGAATTTTATAGCAACTTCCTCCAGAAGTAAAGCTTTTAAACTATAATTTAGAAGACTCTGAGGCACACTAAATTCTTTATTAAATTACGTTTTAGTAAATTTGAATATTTCCCTGGAATTGATGCTTGTCGAAGATCACAGTGCTCAGACGACTTGGACTGACCCATTGCCGTTTCTGGAAGTTACTGCGCAACTCTTGTCCATGTCTCTGTTATGTTTAATATTTGAATTCCTTTGCTGTTTAAAGGCCCCTGCTATGAACAGCACCTCACCCAAGGCTAGAACTGGGACAATGTAGCAATTCTTGTGAAAGCTGTTAAGAATAAAACTTATGGTGATTCCCTGGGAGAATTAGTTGTATAAGAAATTGAGTCTTCTATAGAACTTATTACTTACGCGGTACTAGTTCACATGAGACATAGGATCTGGAATGCATCATTTAAGAAGACAAATTTAGGAAAATTTTATAAGCTGACAAATTAGAACTGAATTATTAGGTTTTCACCCCTTGGCCAGAGACACAAAACAGACAAGAAAATATTTTATTATTATTATTATTAATTTTTTATTTTTTATTATAAAGCTAACAATAGGCCAATGGACCTTGGTATCCTTATGAAGGCAGAGGAAGCAGTTTTAGAATGATTGATGCTCTTTTCTTCTTTATAGGATTCTAATAAGGTCAGCGACCATATTTAAAGATGAGTCTAGGCAGAGGCACAAACAAGTAAGTGTCTTGACTCAGTGAACTTCCTGCCTTCCTGAGCAGACTTGTCAGATTAGGACTTCTCGATGGAAGAATGATTAAGGAACAGAAGATGACATTTTAGAAGGTAATGTTAGATAAAAGAGAAAAGAAATGAGGGACAGATGAATTCGATTTTTATAGAAAGATTAGATATTTGTTATAGTAGATCAATAGAATAATGTAAGGAAAGCCTGATGTAACAAGTAATAGAAAATAACTTTTGATCTATTAACTTAATGAAACTTAAAATAGACATCCTGTCTTGTTTTCTGTAATGGAAAGGCTTTAAGACACCAACATTTAAAAATAAAATATTGAGTTAAAAAATTGATTTTATCATGTTTATTTTAGTTCTTATGAAATTTGCTGTTTGCTAATTTTGTTTCTTTTTCTATGATATATTATAGTTCTTATGAAAGTTGCTGTTTGCTCATTTTGCTTCTTTTACTTTGATATGCTTATGTAATCATGGAAGACTTTAGAAGCTGTAGGACTGTGTTCCATGAAAAGATCTTGTCATCAATGATCAAAGACTGGGAGGAAACGGTTTTGTGTATAAATAAAGCCTGTGTGTGATGCCGTAAAATAATCCCACACCAGTTAAGAATGGGTAATAAAAGGGTTTTATATTTAAGGGGAAAACCTACAGATCACAGTCCTAAACAACAGTCCTCTGAGTGCAAACAGGAAGAGTCTAGCAGCCAGAACAGGAGCAGAAGCAGAAGCCAGGGAGCATACCCCGCTGCTTTTTAAACTATAAGAGACCACGCCCAAGTGGGCTGGTATCTTAAAGGCTATTGGCTGAAGGAGCAGAATGTGTTCCCACAGCACCTCCCCCTTGTTTAAATAAGAGAGTTCCAAACCCAATACAAAACCATATACACAGGAACAGATATCAAGTATAATTAGAATTACAATCAGTATAAACAATATTAAGCAAGGAACATATGCTAAATGTTTTAATAAACATTCTATCCTATGGAGTCCAAGTCTTGTATAGGAAATGGCTTGGCTAGATCATAAGAGTACGGTAACTGTGACTATCTAATCTTCAACCCCATCGAAGGCCTGAGAAGGGAGATAATATTACTTGAGCAGACAGGAAGTACAATCAAGTAGCTTCCAAAGGGAGCAACAAATGACAGAGACAATTAGCTACCTGAGCAATCACCTAAAGTCTCGTTTTGCANTACAAAACCATATACACAGGAACAGATATCAAGTATAATTAGAATTACAATCAGTATAAACAATATTAAGCAAGGAACATATGCTAAATGTTTTAATAAACATTCTATCCTATGGAGTCCAAGTCTTGTATAGGAAATGGCTTGGCTAGATCATAAGAGTACGGTAACTGTGACTATCTAATCTTCAACCCCATCGAAGGCCTGAGAAGGGAGATAATATTACTTGAGCAGACAGGAAGTACAATCAAGTAGCTTCCAAAGGGAGCAACAAATGACAGAGACAATTAGCTACCTGAGCAATCACCTAAAGTCTCGTTTTGCAATGTTGAAGCAACCAACTTTGGCTAAGGCCTAGTGTAACTGACATACCATTTTCAGAGGCAGGAAATTTTTCAAAATTGTTTTACCCTGTCTTGTCAAGATTTGACAGTCCTGCTTATCCATTTCTGGACACTATGTAACTTGTCAGTGGTTGAGACACTGTCAGTTCCTTGCCCGAAGGCATTTTGCCAAAAAGTAAAACTCCAAGTGGAGTGTCTTCAGTGCTCAACATTCTCTTGGGAATAGATTGGTGCTGTCAGAAGCAGTCATGTCCCATGTCAACAGAACCCTAAATTATTTAAATGCCATGTTCCACAGGTGCTTGAAGTGGTTAAAGAATACCTATCTAGACAGAATACAATCTATGTATCTAAAGAACCTAATTGATCACTGACATACATGTTGTTTGTACTTGAACTATTGACCTATAATAATTAATACCTATATAACTTAAAGAGTAAAACTTCATGTAAGAATAATAATCCATAAACAAATGTACAACAAATGAGGACAATGACCTCAAAATATAAACAATCTACTTTGATGGAGTTGAATAGTTATAGTTTTCCATAGTTATGATAAAAGATAAAGTAGATATAAATATTGTAACTATAATTCTTGCTTGAAACCTGTTTCGCTATATGTAATTTTACTATGTTAAAGTTAAAATCTTCCTTTTTATTTAAACAGAAGAGGGAAAATGGTGTGGGAAGTCCTTCTATATATGTGTTATTTGATTGGCTAATGAAGCTGTCTTGGCCTGTGATAGGGTAGAGTAGATCTAGGCAGGGAAAACTAAACTGAATAGTGAGAGAAAGGTGGTGAAGCAAGGAGAAACCATGTAGCCCTGCAGGAGACAGACACGGAACATAACTTTACCTGGTAAGCCACAGCCACACGGTGATACACAGATTAATGGAAATGGGTTAGTTTAGAATGTAAGACCTAGCCAATAAAGCTAGAGCTAATAGGCTAAGCAGTGATTTAATTAATATAGTTTCTGTATGATTATTTCAGGTCTGAGCCACTGGAAAACAAGCAGCCTTCCTACAACAGTGTTCATTATCCTATTTTAAAATTTTACAATTATCAGTATGTATTATTCCATATAAATCTTTTTAAATTATCATTTATTTATTTTTCCATTTAAAAATCTACACTTACTCCCCTCCTCCCATTCCCTTCCCACTTCCACACTCGCCCTTCTCCCTCCCCCCTCCCTCCTTAAGTGAGGGCAGGGAACCCTACCCTGTGGGAAGTCCAAGGCCCTCCCCCCTAAATCCAGGCCTAGGAAGCTTTGCATCCAAATAGACTAGGGTCCCAAAAAGCCAGT
>LOEQ01009984.1:0-12329 GCA_001685075.1 Bramus lutescens | reverse complement strand
AAAATTATAGTTCGTAACAATCGCAAAGTCAGGGCCAAATGGCAGCGTGTTGGACTCAATAGTTGAACTAGGGCTCCACTTGAGCAGGGCTTGGGTCCCCTCCCAACACTCGCAGTAGCAGAAACGAGCAGTGGCCAGAAATCTTTAAATATTCTGCACATGCAACTCAACAGAGCCCAACTTTTTATTAAAGTGTCAATATTTCACAAAATAAAGAATTAATGAAAATCCTTCAGGAACTGCACAAGCAATGCCATAAAGTGGGACGTGACCAGAGTAAACAGTCCTCTAGACGGTGCTTATTGATTTCATTTATCGCCGAGTCCAGAATCTCAGTGAAAGGTCAGCTAGGTTTGCTGTTTACTCTCCTGTCCAGCATTTTTTTTTATCAGTATTAATAAGTCATCGTTTGCTGCTGGTGCTGCGAGCGCAGGGGGAAGGCAATGATAACTCAGTTCAGTTAGTGCTGGACAATTCCCTAGCTGTATGTTTGTATGAAAAGTGGGGTGGGACAGGTAAACGGGGCTTGCAAATCTGTCTTCTGTCATAGATCCTTATCCTAAACGGCTGTCACAGCCAGAGAAAGGAAGTGTGAAGTTCTGTGTTTCTTTCATTAGATATCATAGAAAGTCAGCAAAGTCGGTTAACAAAAGAACAAAGGGATTTCTCTGTGGAGGATCCTGGGATTTGATCTCAAAAGGCGAGGGAAAATGGAGAGGGGACCATAACTGGACAGAAGTTGAAGTTCAAATTGAATTCAGTCACTATAATAAAAAGGGGCAAAAACCTGCGGAAGGAAGTGATGCTGGGAAGCCCATTTTAATGTCCGAGAGGTGGGGAATTATCGTTATCAGTGTCAGAAAGTAGGAGGATCACGAGTCCAAATACACTTGTGTCCTACAGCTCAGCTTCCTGCTCTTTGTTATCCACTGAAACTAGGCAGCCCACGGGGACTTTGCTTTCTTCTTCTGTCTTTACACAAAGGCACCCCGGGAAATACCAGAAGCAGACTGCGAACAAGAACTAGAAAGTGGAGTTTTTAAGCGAAGGTCGCGTTCACGCCCTGAGCCTTGGTCAGGTTGGGAAGCAGACTTTGAATGTATCTTGTCGGTGCTTTCTTCCCTCTTCTGGTCCAAGCTTTTCCTTCCCGGGAAAGCCCCATCTTTTTGCTGTCCTTACTCTCAGCCAGTGAGAATCAGCCTTCTAAACAACCTAGCAACAGGAAGATGCCTCCTTGAGCAGCTCAAGCGGCATGCATCTGACAAGCAGGCCTCCTTGGTTCTCCCGTAGGTACTGATTCACCAGGCGGCTCTACGATTCTTACGGAAAGATGGTAGGAATAATTAGGTCGGAAGGCAAGGGAAGAGGAGGTTGGATTCTTGCTGTCGGGAGGACCTGAAGTCTGCGACTGTATCCCAGTCCTGCAGTTTAACCCCAAAGAGAGATTTCTCTGAGGAATTCGTCTCACTAGATTCACCCTGCTCTTCACAGAAGTGAATGAAGGGGGGTACACAATTCCCTGGCCTTCCATCACCCGAGGGCTCTTATTCTGCCTCCATACCAGCTTAGTTTCAACTTAAGTTAATAGGGTTTTTCCAAATAGATGTCCAATGTAATTATGTTGAAGTGAATAGATGTTTGTGAAATATTATGACAATACCAACAGACTCAAGTAGAGATGCATGCAATTACTGAACTTGGTCAACAGATGGCAGCATTTATACACGCGAATTCATATTGAAGTTTATTATCAAAAGTAAATGGTAAGTTCTCAAAAGTGCTAATATGAAAAAGCTGTGATTTTGCAAAGTTTTCAGTTAGTGTTTCACCTTTAGTTAGTATCTTATAGTTTTATCCACTGGGTCGCTCTATTAAAGGCAGCTTTGTGTCTTACAAAAGGAACTTCAAATCAAAGATATCTAAACACACACACACACCCCTCAACTTGGTTTGTATAGAGCTGAAATTAGGAGTAAAATGTGAGGGGACCACCACCTGCACCCACCCGTGCAGTCAGCTTTTCTTTAGGAAATGGATTCTCGGTGACGCTTTGTTTCCAGTCTCCAGTGGCTCTTGCCAGTCTGTAAATGCCCATGACCGGTTCTGTCAATCACTTTTGATTTCCAGAGTTAAGTGCTTTATGAGGCCGAACATAGCAACACAAATATTTAAATCGCTCCCACATTTTACAACCTTAACTGCTGTTTCATATAAAGGGCCACAAATTAATATTGATAGAAATTGGATACACCCAGAGGGCTAGGGATCACTGAGAGCAAANAAAAAAAAAAAAAAATGGAACACACTGAGAAATCCAAGACACATGCTGAGAAAGGTAGGAAATCCTCCAGCAACTACATCTTCCATCCCTCAAGGCCAGTGGTAAGCAGAGATGGGTTTACGTTCGATCCCTTGGAAAACGGGACTCCCAGTAGTATTCACAGTAACAGATAAGAGTTTCAGTATAAATAAAACTGTTTGGGAAATAAGAGTAGCTTATAAGGATTCAAAAATGTGGAAATATTGTTATATGCTAGAGTCATTTATTGTTAGTATTTGCTTGTTTGGTGTTCCTAAACTGTTTCAGTGATGGTCAGCCTTCTGGGTCAGGAACCCAAAATTTGCATGGATGCACATTGGGCGGTGCAGAGTTGTGAGGGAAGCCCAAAGCCTCAGCCACCTGGATTTGGTGGGAGCCGCATTGCAGGCTGTGGCTCCTAGACAGATGTGTTTTCCTGCTGTTCTGCTTTTCATCATTGACAAACTAGGGCATTTCTAAGAAATAGCAGAAAATGCTTCAGTAAGATTCACACAACCATCAGTGAGTATGTCTTTATGAAATGGTCTGGTGTCTGAGCCTGAAGGTCTCATTCGGGGTGGTGTTTGCAGCCGGCCGCACTTGGCCTGGCAAGGAGCTTTCACTAGGTTAACTCTTAGCAACAGCCAGATCATTTCGGTAGGAAAGATGGAAGCTGCCCAGTGGTTGAGTTGGTATTTCAATTCTAAAGTCTTCATAAATGCCTCCAAGCAATGGTTTAAAAAAAAGTTCACAATTATTTTGATAAGTTTTTTCTGGCCTTCTGATTTTACCCTTCCAGACGTTTTTGTGTTGGGTGATCTGATGCTAAAAGAAACATCACACGATACTGTTACAGGTTATGCTGCAATTCCAGTAACTGGCATTGATGCAAACACGACTACAAAGCTTGTAGTAGCTTCGACATTGTAACATTATTTCTAAGTGTCCGTGCACTCTGCATGAAATGTGGGACTTTGGAAAATGTGTAAATACCATTTATCACTAATTCTTCCGAGCTGATAACAATTGTAACTCACCGATTAGAGACTAGCAAGGTGTGTTAAAAACGTAGTGTTGAGAGCCTTTTGGAGGAAAAATTAATACTTGATAGTTGGCAAAAGATATTTATTGAATTGGAGCAAAGATTTAAAAATTTAATGTTATTATGAGAACTTAGTAAGCTTTTAAGATTAAATCTTTTGATGTGTTTTTTTTATTAGGTGTGTGTAAGATACAGGATTGCTCCCTGGGTTGCTACTGCACATATAGAGATCAGAGGAAAACTGTAGTTCTCCTCCCACCTTTACATGGGTTCCAAAGATACGACTCGGGATTGCTTAGTAAGCACCCTTACCCACTAAGAGACAGCTAGCATCTCTCCTGACCAAGGACCCATTTCTTAAATGAGAACTAGAAATCATTTCTTAAAACTCTGAATAGTTAACCATTTTCTGCATCACTACTAGAAAAATAAAGTATTAATGTTGAATGTCTTGCTGTCTATGTAATATACTGTGAGAAGCATCACACTATCTAACATGGAAAGTCGTTAGGCAGGTGCTGTTGCTGTCTGTTAATAGACGAATCAGGAGAATGAGAAACTTGGCTAACATTGCCTGGGTTACAAGAGAGGAGACCTAGACCACAAGTTCACTTCTCCAATTGCAGATGGAACTCATCCTCTTAAGTTGTCAGAGGCTTTTCATCTTCTATCACCAGGTCAAAACGATGTTAACCCAAGGGAAATTCTGGGTGGCTACATTCTAAAAATTGGAAGCTGATCATACCACTGACCTGTAAACATTCTGACTAGCCAATTGAGGGCTAAAGCAGCTTGGTCCAAAGCGTACAATGCATGGCAGTCACAACACCAAAAGTCACCACATGGTGACAAAGACTAGCTGAGGAACTGATCATTTGTAACTTATGACTCCCCAGAGAATAAGCCTAACCCGTCCTGAGGAGCTCTGTGATTCTCCAGGGGAAAAGTAATTAACAGTGAGGGCTGTTTTTAAAAGTTGTGAGCTCTCACAAACAACACACCCTAATGCTCCTGCCATCAATGCCTCTTCCCTCACCAGAGCAGTAGCAGATTACCAACAGGTTCATCTAGTCGACACTTTACTGCCCCTAATTCATCCAATGCCAATGATTCTGGGGCGTTTATGAAATGACTTGTTAGAGAGGCAACCTGTTTGCCATTTGTAAATTGGAGTGTTTATGAATAGCGTTAAGTTTTCCTAACTCGTGGACTTGTTTGGTCTGATTATATTGTGAGCATTAGGACTCTTAGGAAAGATAAAGTGTTACCTCTCCAAGAGGCCACTGCCATCTCCAGATGACCGGAAGAAGTTTGATCATGAGTTTGCCCTCTCCACTTCCTTTCACGGGATCCACAACATTGCCCAGAACCGGAGCAGGGTTCGCAAGGCAATCTGGCTGTCCGTGGTGCTGGGCTCTGTCTCACTTGCGGTGTGGCAAATCTACAGTCGCTTGGTCAACTTCTTCACGTGGCCCACCACAACATCTGTAGAGGTGCAGTATGTGGAAAAAATGGAGTTTCCAGCTGTGACATTCTGTAACTTGAATAGGTGAGACTCGTTGCTTCGTGATTTTTATTTAATTTTGGTATAAATTTATTGTGATAATTTACATGATATGTTCTGATGCAGCATTTACCCTAAGTAAAACCATTGAAATTTTTAAATTGAACTTAAGGTACACATATAAGGAAAGAACCATGCTAATGTCTTCATCCAATCATATTTCCCCTTTCCCCATGTGTCCTTGTGTAAGTACCAAGTTCTGTGGTTCAGTAGATGTCATATGATTCCCTGAATTTAAGTATGCTAATGAGAGAGGGGAAACCTTATGTAATTGAGTAATTACCGAACACAATATATATACATACCCACGTGTTCTATGTGGAATGTGTTAGAGACAACTGATACCTCCAAGAAGATGAAGAACAAAGGTTCTAATGCATGATACATGGAAATGTGATGTTTGCATGATAATATGATGGGGTGTCTAGAACAAGTATTAGAGACACAGCTTGTTATAAGGGGTTTGTGTGTGCGACCAGCAATACTTCAAAGCTTCAACTTATGCATTCATGTGTTAGAAACCCTCCTCAATGTTCATTGCCTCACAATATTTAAACCACGTGCATCCTGATAAAGGGAAGGCTGGTTTGCCGGGACCCTTGACTGAAGGAAGCAGAGACACCGGAAGGACCCTGTGAGATCTGTGGTCATTGTTCCCACACAATCATCTGTAACTAGTGGGCAGAAACACTTTCAGAAACTGAACTGTTACAGTATTTACGCTGAAGGAAATGTAGCCTAAGGAGAGGTGATCCGTCAGGAGGGGGGGGTATTTGCTCACTGAATTGTCTGCAAGTTCTGTACAGTGAAGGTCTGCACAGCCTAGTCAGGTCTTCTCCCTTCTCATCCTCCACTGTCTCAGCGTGACAAAAGTTGCCTCCTGGTGGATTTGCACAAGAAACCGAAAGCTCCCGTGCCTCACCTCCCAGCCAGGGCTTCCGATGTGTCCTTGGGAGATTCAGACTGACAACATATTATCTCAACCCAGGTCCATGGGACAGAGGCTCCCAGTGTGTCCTGGGAGACTCAGGCTGAGGCTGACAGCATGCTATCCGCACTCAGGTTCACGTGGCAGGGGCTTAATATGAGTGTGACGTAGACACTGAGGATGTCCAGCTCTTTGATTCTTACATGTCCAGTGGAAGAAAGGCATCAGAGGGCATGCCTCAATACTCATGTGTTGGACTATCTTATCGGCAGAGACTGATAGCTAAAAGTGTTGCTACAGAATTCATGATATCTAAGAAGGGATCAAACAATTTTAATAATTTCCCATGGGCCTGTGTGTGTAGCTTAGAGCTGAAACCGCAGGCTCACCCTACCCTGGCCTTACTGGCACAGTTCTTCCCACTAACAGCCATGTTATGAAGTAGGAAATAATGTGTGTCTAAAAATGCTGAAGATGAAGAAAATAAAATTTTTAAGAAATCATACTTATTGTTTTTGAAGTCCATACATTCTTATCAGTTGCAGTATTTCACAAGAACATTGCATTTCCATTTAAAGGGTAATGCAAAGTTGTCAATGACTTCATCAATATCAGCCTCTTAGTGCTTTAGTGTTCAATAAATGCAATGTCAGGCTCAATATAGTCTCCATATAAGTTTTTATAGATGCCCATTGGAGTTGCCAATCTGCTTCACTTAGTTTGTTAAAAATATTAACTTCAATTTTGAAAAGTTTCTTTACGGAAAGCAATGTACAGACAAGAACTAATCTCAAAAATACATTTGGCTCAGTCACAAATATAGATTCTGGAAAATAAGCTCTTATTCATTGCCTTTTTATTTGGAACTAATATAGTTAAATATCTCTGTATTGGGTTCCTGATAAATATCATTTACAGAATTCAGTTTCCCAGGACATTTTTGCCTTTGACCTATATTCCCAGAGAGCAACAACTTAAAGAATAGTTTTTAAGTGTGTATCAAAGTTGAAAATAAACTCAGTGCAAGATGTTTTTATGCTGAGTATCATATCTTATAAAAACTTCATTTTATTTCTAATAGTGCCAGGCTTTATCATTTGATGTTTTGAAATTACTAGAATGGTCTCAACTTTCATTAGTGTAACAAATATAGTTTATGAGAATATTTTAAGCTGAATTTCATAATTTATTCCCTATATGTATGCCACCCACAGAAAGGCTGGTTCTTTAATCTCACTGTATAGTCATTTTGAGAAGAATCCATGAGAGGCATTGCCTTATAGCCTCTATAGGGTATCAGACCTGCAGAGTTGACTACTAATTCAGGGTTGAAAACTGCACCTCTCACCAAAATCTTAGTTTACTAACTCCAGAAAAGTTTCCAGAAATGCTTTTGACTAAGAATAAGATTGAGACATCATAAGAACAGCAGGAGTGTCTCGGAGTGAGAAAAGTGCCTCGTAGCCTAAAAGTATGCTTGTAGGGTCAGAATGTAAGGCTGACCGTGAGTGGACCAGAAACGGAAGAGTAAGACATTAGGGTACGCTAGATGCTAATCACGAAAACGGTAGTAATCTTTGAGATGTTAGGAAACATCACATATTAGCTTGGAGATTTTGCTTGTTTTGCATCTGTTTTATATTCATTGGGAAAATGTTGAATATACGAAACACTTACAGACAAAGCATGGTAAAGCTCCATGGACTCAGTTATACACTCATGCATATGCGCGCGCACACACACACACACACACACCAATAACTGAAGAAGTGATTGGATTTTGGAAGCAGACCACAGAGTTGGAGGTAGAGGAGGGTGGCATGGGAGTGATGTAAATATAGAGCTCATGCATGTTCTCAAATTTTAAATATATAAAATGCAATAAAAACAGTCTAAGACTTCAGTAATATCACAAGATTATTACACCAAGGTTAATAAATGTAAATATTAGAAATGGGAAAGTAAATTAAGAGCACTAATCATGTTTGTGACTTTCTGAATCATTTTGTAAGTAGCTCAACAGAAATTAAGAAAATAAGTACCCCTCCTTTAAATGAAAATTAAATAAAATCTAGGTCAGGACCACCATGAGCTATCAACACTCTGTGTGATAATGGCTATTTCTGAAAAGTCACCCAGTAAAAATTACTTTTGAAACTGCAGGGGAAGGGTAACCTTTATGGTACTGGTGGTAGGAGTTAGCTTATTACAGCTATGTGAAAAGTAGGACTGTGCTTGCTCAAAATCTACGGGATAGAACTTCTCATTATCCACAAAGCCTACTACTGGCCACTTATCCACAGAAAAGTAAGTCAGTATGTAACATAGGCATGTACATGACAGCAATAATTGCAGCTCCATTCAGTGATTGGGAACAGAATCCCAAAGCAAAGGCCATCAGTTGATGAATGGCTAACAAAGCTGTGGCACGTGTGTACACACAAAACATCCTTATATTCAGCATTAAAACTGAAAACTTTTTGCTTGTATTGGGGATAGCGTTGGAGAGAGTATTATGCTCAACAAAGTAACCCAGGCATGCGCAACTTGATTGAACACTACACAATATATCCACATCTTATCCTCTAATAAATATCTAAATTCTACCTTTATGGATAAAGCAAATTTAACAGTTTCACAAAGAAATGACCAAGTCTAGAACATAAGATTCTAGAATGACATGTACACCATGTTCTGCATGACATGGACCCTACCAAGAATGGACCACCCATTGCATTCTGTGCTGTAGAACAAGAAGAGATGAAAGCTGATCACTTCAAGGTTTAAGACTGAAATATGAAATCATTAACTGCATTTTGAAGGGATGTAAGGCATGTAAATAAAGATCTAAAGATGATGTACAGTGGAAATTAACAAATATAGCTATTCACAAATGTAGTTTTGCCTTGTTTCTATCTTGGAGAAAATTGTTTTAATATTCTAACCGATGCCTTCATTCCTACAATTAGATTCCAAACAGAGGCTGTATCAAAATTTGGCATCATTTTCTTCCTATGGGATATAGTTTCCAAAGTCCTCCACCTTCAGGAAGTTAGTGCCAACAACACTCACTCTCCAGAGACCTTAGATTTTATTACAAGTCACCAAAACTTCAGCATTACAGAATTTGTCAAGAACAATGGTTTTTATCTCAATCAGGACACGTTGTTGGACTGTAAATTTTTTGGAAAACCATGTGGTCCAAAGGTAATGGTTGACTATTTATCCAAATCTAATCAAGATAGTAGACTATGGTTTTATTCTGTTCTAAGCTCAAATAAAATGGTCTTGAGAAATCAACCTGTTTATATAAGTAAATTTTCTTAGCTCTCCTAATTTCTGTTTTACAATAGCAAGAGATGTGGGATCCATGTGAGACAAATTTCTTCAAGAAGTTTATATAAGGGGTTGGAAAGATGGCTGAGGGATAAGAGCATTGCTTGCTGTAAAGGCATGGTTATCTAAGTTTTTCGATCCAGCAGCCTTACGTCTGTTGATGCTGTGTGCTTGCAGGCAGCAGAGGCAGGAGGCATGTAGGAGCTGAATTCAAGTCCAGGAAAGAATGTGGGAAGTGACATATTGAGACACTCAATTGTACTTAGACATCACAAATGAGAGTACATAGTATGCACATGCACACATGCATGCATGCGCACACATAACACTCGTGCACACACACACACGGTGTGGCTAAAGAAAATGATAGATGACAAAAGTTTTGAAGACCTTTCCTGATTTTTTTTCACCATACTTGAAGCATTTCTGTCCCCCTTAAGCACCTATCAGTTTTTTTTAAGATAGTGTCATCTTAGGGGGGAGTACACAGAAATGAGTCTTCTAGTCTTCCACTAAGAATTATGTCACATGTACAATTTATGCAGTGAGCTTTCTATCCATGTGTAACACGTCTAAAATTGTTTCAATTACTGATACAACTCCTCTAAGACTAAGCACAGTTGTGCCTGGAGTCTGATCTGTTGTTGCCTACATAAATTTCCGGTTCCTTATTTTATGAGAGATTCAAAGTGAATATCAAATTCATAGTCCCACAAGATAATCAGCATTCTGAGAGGCACACAGTGGGTATTGCTGAGTGTGGACAGGGATAAGGATTGAGCAGCAGGGATGGCCTGAATGCTCACCTAAAGGAGCTCGTCTTCCTTGCTTTGTTTTTACTAATATCTTTAAATTCATTCCCGAGAAATTTTTCCCTAGTGATAACACACATTACAGAAACCCAAATCTAGCAATCTGTGAAGTAAAATATATGATTTGGCTTTAACTGGGTAACATAACAGGACTGCCTTTTTAGAAAATGCTGTTCCAATGGGTCTCCTATTTTGATTCTGCTTCCTGACCCATAACTTTCCCTGCCTGCTCTTGGTATGCCGCCTCCCCACAGTGAGCCAAAACTTCAGTCACCGATAATTTTCTCACAGTGACACCTTAGCACTCAAGAATCCAGTTGAGAATCCAATGAGAGGCTCATCGTCTGCTCCTAGGCCACTTGCGGTGTGCAGAGCATCCCAGCTTAGGTAGCATGCACATCTGAGGATGGGACAGTTATCACAGGTCAATGGGGAGAATGTGACTGCCCCACCAAGAACACAGGACAGAACAGTGACTTGTCAGAGGGGCGTTGAAACCCTTCACCAAAGTCTAAAAACGTTTCTGTGTGAATCATTGAAAAAAATAAGCTACTTTTAAGTTCTGTTAAAGGCTTAACTAGACGTGAAAATATCTCATTTAAAAATAACGTGAATTTACTTAAATGTTCATTACAGTGTAAACTGTTCATCAAATACATGCATAAATTGCCAGACTATCATTTTTTTTACAATAAGCATCCTCAAATGAGCATTTGCAAGTACAGAAGATGGTAGAGCGATTGGAACTTGGGGGCATTGAAAAGTTCTCCACTGACTGTGTGTGTTCTGTTTGGTTTGTTTTCGTGGAGGATTTCAAACACGTCTTTACTGAATACGGAAATTGCTTTACTTTTAACCACGGTGAGAATTTCCAAAGCAACAATAAAGTGAGCTTGTCTGGAAGAGGCTTAAAGCTGCTCTTCAATGTCCATCAGGTATCTGCTTCGTTTCGTTCCAGTCTGGGTTGAAAAGGGACAAGTGCACAGGACTCCATTTTAGAAAGAATATTTTTCTCTGTCAAATTCCACCGGTTGAGGTCATTTCACCCTTTGACAATTTGCTCTAATTGCTCATGAACTGTGGGTTACTGTTGTCTTAGAGCTTCAGAAAGCAGATCCTTCAGAAGTAAGACAGTGATTGCTGTTCTGGTACTTCCTATTATGATTCAAGGGATCATTTATGCAGTGGAGTAAAGAAATGGAGAGTTCTATTGTGCCTCGTCTACAGCTAATGATATTATCAAAAACACAATTGTAGTAGGATTTCCATCTGGACATGGAAAAATGTTTTAAGAGCTCTATATAAACATTGATTCATCATAGAATTGTTCCCTGAAAAGGAGAAAAGACCCACACAAATACCTATTCCTAAGCCTCATTGTTCATTGGTTTGTTTTGTTAGTGGATGCTGTTTATATAACTGGCCTGTGAAGTTGGGTTTGAACCTAAGAGTCAGGTGTCCCAGCATCTAAGAATCGCCTTGCTGTTACTCCAAAGGTGCTGGGTGAATAGCCCCCAAACCTGCCCTCTGCTACCAAGGGTCTGTAGATCAGTGTTGTGCCATGCTGGTAGAGGATTCCAGGAGACACAGTGAATGGCAGAGAAAGATGGCCTCCTCATCTTGAATCACAACAAACTGCTGATCCTTCATATACATGAATGAGGTCACAGCTGCATTTAAAGAACTTCTGTTAATATCTTAATTTCCTCCTGTATCTCACTCGAAATAATTGTATTTATTCCCAAATGCAAGGCTGCATACAGAAAATATTTCACCAATATTTAAACTACTTAGATAATAGCCCTAGGGTTAGTTTACACATTAATAATGCATTTTTAGTGGAAAATTCAAAATATTTGTATAGTACAATTAAAACCTACAATGTAATATAATGTTCCATAAATAAATGGCACCGAGATATTTCTGTAAATGAACATGGCCAATGCTTAAAAGGTTTTAGCAAGTCTAAGACAACAGACCTCACAGTGACAGGAATTTAAAGCTTGCTCCTCAAGGATAATTACACAATAGTGGACTGATTCACTGCAGAATCTTTATATGCACACATCCAGCCTTTTCCTTATGTCCTGAAGCTGTAGCTTCACTAGCAATTTACTTGTTAATCTTTACCTGATATAGATGTATATACTTAAAAAGTTAAAGTAATGGCATCAATTTTTCACAATTACTGAAGAAATTTGAATTTTAAACAAGGTTTAATTACAAAGACACCTGCAGTGAGAAAAGAGGCAAGGAAAAGCACCTAGGCAATGAGGGTCAGGAAGTGAGGTCATCGGCACCTAGGCAATGAGGGTCAGGAAGTGAGGTCATCGGCACCTAGGAAATGA
>LOEQ01009983.1:26797-40076 GCA_001685075.1 Bramus lutescens | reverse complement strand
GGCGACTAGGCTTCCTTTGCTGACTGTTGGGGTTTTGTAAGTTTTGCCCTTAAAATAAATACCCCTTTAAATCCCAACTGGTGTGGGATTGTTTATGACTTACGCCTTCAAAAAGGCAGCCATATGTTCCTGTTAAAATGAATTCCTTGATTTAAGAGTTCAGTAAGTTTATTATATTCAGGTCAAAATCTGACCTTGCTGAGAACCAATCTTCATGTAAACAGGACGCTTGAGTATTGTTACATACACTCAGACCCTTACCTGCAGCCCTCTGGGGAGCTTGTGTCAAGCAATATTCTACGGGCATTTTGCATGCAGCTGTCATACACTAAGTTGCCAGTGTGACAGTCCAGCACACCACACTTGCCCTCTACCGTGCTTTCTTCTCTTACTATTGCATTTAGAGGGAGAAGTGGGAGAACAGGTCAGTGTATGTAACAATGTCTTTATGTTCAGTACACAGTACAAGTCATCACTCAAAGGCAACACCACAAGTTTTACTTACAAATGTTTCTTCATTCACAATTCTGTATTTTAAAATAACATTTCATAAATGTCAGTAACAGCGATTTCCAGGGTGCTATTCTTAATATATGCATCCCTACAGGACACTGGTATGTGAGGACAGACAAGTTTTAAATGAGTAAAAAGCATCAAGTATAAAATGTTCACCATTCATAACAGTGGTAACTCTGTAACAGGAGAAGACATTCTGAGCACCTTTGTTAGTGGTGCCCTCCTTCCATTATACCCACCCACTCCTTTACATCCAGGCGGTATTAGGAAAACAGTATCTGACGAAGGACAAAATCTCTCCCAGACAGAGTGACACAGAGCTAGCTACCCGACTGTCCTGTGGCAACACCTCAGATCTGAAACTTGCAGATAGAAATCCTAACACTGGAAACAGTAAGAACCACATTCTCAATGTACAACGCAGGCTTGTTTGAAACAGTCTTGTATAATAAAGTGCCAATTGTGATGAAAATAAAAAATGAAGATTTTTTAAAATTATTTCTATTTTTATATACAAAAGGTTTTTTCATATAATCAAATTCAATCACAGTTACATGAATCACGTTTCTACAGTTCTCTTCTAGAAGTATACACAATAGAAGGGTTCACACTTTTGTCTAAAGTAGTAGTTATGGCCTGTCCACCTCCCCAGACCAGCATGCATCTCACCTCACAACAGAGAAGCCCTGCTGCATGAGCATCTGCCTCATATTCAAGTCCTAGAACGGAGGTGGCAGAGAACTATCGTTACATGAAAGGTAACTCTTTGCTCTGGTGATCTAGGTGGTACAGCCTTTGCTGTACTTTTAGGAAGGTAGAGGAAGATTGTATTAAAGTTGCTATTTAATAAAGAACTGTGTGGAGTGTCCCATTAGACAGAAAGCAGAAACTGGGAACAGATTAGAGGAAGGTCCTTAGAAAAAGAAGAGAGCCAACAACTGTAGGAATTAATATGGACAGAAGAAACCAGGGGCAAAATTCAAAAGCAAAAGGTATAACTGGGAATGAACAGTCAACTAATTCAATATCTGGCTCACATTGCATGAAGGGGCGTTCAGATAGTGAATTTTAAAAAAAATGGAGGGCCAACTCTTACAGACACATCCACTTTCTTCCATGTCCTTTGTGCCCCACAGTGCTCAGCAGTTAAGAGTACCATCAGTTGCTTTTTCAGAGGACCTAGGTTCAATTCCCAGCACCCACACAGTGGCTCACAACCATCTGTAATTATAGTTCTAAGGGATACAATGACTTCATCTGGCCTCCACAGGCACTGCACATAGCAGGTAGTGCACATATATATGCACACGAAAAACACCCATACACATTAAAAAATCAGATTAAAAAGAAGGTGGGAGAATGGAACCATGTTAAGATTTGATCAAAGAATATGAAAGTGTGATAAATCTTTAAATGCCTTTTTTGAAAAATGCCTACCTCTTTAATTCTCACTTCATATGCTACCCTTTTAGTGCCTTGATGTTCCCAGGATACTTTTATTTTTACTTCTTAAGACAATACACTGTAATTGTTTTCTAAACTCTACAATCTTCAAGAAAATAGATATCTAAGAACATTTTCTGAGCAAATAAACACATATATGATTATCCTAGAGTGGTACTTTACTGAAGGCGGCCTGGTCTAGAGTAGATTAGCAAAGGAGATATCAGAGCAGGCAAGTCAGAAAGGCAAGAACAAAGATGGAAGAAGCAATGGTGACCAACACCAATGGGGACACAAAGGACATGGAAGAAGGTGGGTGTGTCTGTAAGAGATGGCCCCAAGGCATTCTTGTGGAACTGAGGATCAAATAAAGAAAGCAAAAGATTTTTTCAAAAACCTGGAGAAAATTAAACATTTTGGTAATTAAGCTAAGAAAAGTTCTCGTAAGGAGCAAATCATGAGGTATTATTTGTAAGGGTAGGAAAACTGGAATCTAGTTGAACAGTATTCTTATAGAGCAGAATGCATATATTAACGAATGAGAAACCATAACTTTAAAAACAATTATAAAATAGATCTATGATCGGACCCTAGTGTAGTTTGTTATGTGCATACACTTTAGCAAACAGAACCAGAAGAGAGAGAAGGACCTTTTTTTTTTATAGAAAGAGAACCTGTACTGTAAACATCAAGTTATGAGGCATATCTGAGACTTAATGGCTAAACAAAGGCAAAAGATGGAGCCATGACTTGAAAGGACAGGCACTTCAACTATGATTTTGAGACTGGTTGCAATTGTTTACACTCTAGAAGAAATAAAAAGCAAATTGCAAAGACAATCAAGGTACCTGGAATAAATAATGCAATAATTCCAAAGAGAACCTATTTGTACAGTGTACTAGACATAAATTAGTGTTATATTTTAAGGTAAGAGTATTCCATTCCAAATGTTCACTGACCCTTAGAGAAATGGAGATGGAGTTGGTAAATAAAGGAATTAGACAAAACAAGTTACTATAAAACCCTACATACACACTCTCTCTCATGCTTAAACAAAATTCATAATACATCCAAGGAGCTCAGTGTGAAATCTTGGAGGGTTGCTACAGGCACAAGTTTTGTAGTACTTGTAGCAGAACAGCTGTGAATTTACTACACTTAGGAGTATAGGAGTGCATGAGCTTTAGCATGAAACAAGCCTAATTTCAAATTACAATCTTTCTTCTCACCCACAACCCCAGACAAGTTGTGAAGGAAGCCTGTCTGTACAGGTATGACATATGGCTCAGTTGGGAGAATTAGGTAGCACGTATGACAGTAGGTTGGGGACTATGAACCCACAACGGCACCACCAGACAGTCAGCCAGTCTGGCCTGAAGCTAAGTGACTATGTTTGTAAAAAGCAGTACAACTGATTGTACTTCACAGGCAAGGTAAGGGAAAACATGTATGACCCTATGCCTGGAACATGACATCTGTTAATGTTAGGTGGTTCTTTCATATATATGCCTTCCCTCATTTTTCATAAAGGATGTCATAAACTGGTTCATTAAAAAGATAAAGACAGGATCTATATCCACAATGAAAAGCTCAGGTTTTTTCTTTGTTTGTTTGTTCTGCTATAGTCAGGAGTTAAAATGAACAAAGAAAACAGAAGAACCACTCACAAAGTGAAAATCACAAGTCACTTCGTAGCCTGTGTGCTCACCCCACTGGTGAGCACAGAAATCTCCTCTTAAGCGGTGTTGCGCTTACGTATCACAATCAACATGACCTCTAAAGAAAGCTAACTGCCAATCTACTAAGGGCTCTGCAAATGTGAGGAAACAGAATAGGTCTCAGAAAATATTCTTGCAAATGTTAAAGGTCTATTGTACAATCACATTTTTAACATAACGGAAAGGTCTTGGCATATTTATAAATGGCTCTTGGCAATTAAGAAAAGTGTCATGAAGGTCAGAGTGCATGGTATTTAATGCCCTCAGTATTTTAATTGTTTATATGCCTGCCTGCCTTCCTTGCCATCTTTCACATGCTGCTGAGAAGGATGGCTGAAATTCCATCCTGGAAGAGTCTCACTGACTAAAATAAACGGAATGTTTGCTGCACAAGGTGGTGACCTCTGCTGGCTTTACTCCTTCCGTATACAAAAGCCACTGCAGCAACAGACTGTCGGCACCTAGGTGCGAATCAAGCCTCCAGCTCAAGTTAAAGTCCCACAAATGTTGCTGAAGCCTGAGCTGCCTATGAATGTACAACCTTGCTTGCAGTTTTCTCATAGCAAAGGAGGGCTACAGAAACCAACTCAAGAGAGCCAGACACAGGATCAACAGATATCAAATATCCATAAAATCCAGTGTTAAAGTCGGCAATTCTCTTTTTCTGAACAAATCTAAGGGCTCTCTGCTCAAATGGGGTGATCCAAATTACCCGATGAGAATTTACTTTTTTCGTTAGTGGTTAACTCAGTGCCACCCAGGTTCATGGAAAAGCTATATCCTTCATTTCTTCCTATGTAGATTTTTATGCATATGAGCTAAGTATAAACAGAAATATGGACTTGTTTTAAGTTTTAAAATGACTGATTTCAAACCTAAAACTTAAGCATATCTACATGATCATTTGTAATTTCAATGGATATGCCAACTTGCTTGGTGACTCAACCTATTAACAGACAAAGTATTACGTTTTTAACAGCTGGCCTCCAGACAACAGTTAAAGTACTGAGTGTTACTCTAACAAGCTGTTTCAGCTCCCCACTGATGTCTGCAAGGTGACTGCTGGGTCCACGCTGGCCCTTCTTTGTACTTCCTCATCCATGAATGTTCTTTCTGCCTTTCCAGGCCAAGAGTCTCCAGTGTTCAAGAGAAATTCAGCTTCTAATAGAAGTCACAGATGAATCTTCAGTACCACAGTGCCCTCTTCAACGAGCAATCTTCCTACTATTTAGCATAATATCTGCATAAAATAGCACTTCACATACATGTCAATTTAGACGTTTTCACCATTAATCATTCATATCTCTATCCATTAAGACTATAAGCTTCTTGAAGACAAAGTTCTATCTCAAACTGGACCAGACCTTAAAAACAAATGTTCCTATCTCCTTCCCCTGCACAGTCAGGCTAACCTTATTTCCAAGTTGTTTCAACACAACTCATTGCTTTCAAATGAGCACACCTGTGCCTCCTACCGGTGAATATGATTATTACAACCGCACACCTATGCCAAAATTATAATGGTTGGATCAAATGTCAAATAAAAATTAAAAATCATCAGAGATTATAATCAATAGAGTATTTGGGGGGTGATGGTTTCAAGATTTAAGATTACATTATACCTTTTATTATAAGTGATAAGTAGAACAAAAAAATGAAGCCTCTTTCCTCTAAATTGGTAACTATTTTTCAGTTTGGATTATTTTGGTATTTAAAAAAGAAACAAAAATGATCATATGTTGAAAGGTTCTGTGATTAAGAGTCCATATGAATCACCCATAACAAATACCTACCAGCATAAGATATAATGTTATAAAAAGCATGCTAGGACACTACTTTGTATTACTTTTGGGGACTTTTTAAAAAGATTCATCGAATTAAATACTGATTATCTCCATTTGCAGGGCAATTTCACATTCCCCAATGGAAAAAAGATTCCAGCAAGACTGTAAAGCAAGTCCACTGATGGTAAACATTAAGGCACTCAAAGAAAACTGCAATTACTATGACAGAAACAACCTACTTGTAAAACATTACATAATTAGTGTTACATTTTAAGATGAGATTTCCAAGTATTCTCAGTCCTGGTAAACTCTCCAAAGAGAGACCTGGGCTCCTCTTCCTTGCTGTCCTTCTCCGCCTACTAAATAATGTCTGGTCTGGCTTTATCTTTAGCTTCTAATGTTCTCTATTCTCTTGAACTCCATCTCCTCCCAAGAAACCAAATCTGTCTTCAACACTGTAAGTTGTGCCTCCCTAGTCTGTACCTGCTCCTCCTGTCACCTCACACAGCATCCCAATGCCCGCCTGTGACCATCATCCTTCCATTACCTGGCCATCTAGCCTCTTTTTGCCTTTCTTTCTTTTAAATCCTCACATAAAACCATCCAGCTCACTCTTGTTACAACAGTGTTTTTGTGGTTTGGAGACTAACTACAATTATAGTCTAGACGAAGGAGCACACACTACTCAATTCAGCGCTATTCCAGTAACAGGTGACTCTTCACACTGCCACCTGCCTGCCCTCGTTTTGTGTGATAACGAGAACTGCTCTGGAGGCTTGTGAGGAGGAAGTGAATTAGACATTAGAATATTCAGTGCAATGCCTGGTACTTGCAAATACTCAACGTCAGTGCTATTATTGTTGTAACAATCATCACCATGTTTCTTTCTCAGTACAGGTTCTAGTCCACAACTCTAAATGAAATAAACAGAATTATCACCTGGTTTGCTAAACAAAGCAAATGAGATCATTTGAATCTCTCTCTCTCTCTCTCTCTCTCTCTCTCTCTCTCTCTACATAGGGTGTAGGGGATCAGTTTACAGTTCTGGCAGAAAAAAATTATTACATGTGGCTACTGACTACTGAGTGACAACCAAGCAATATACATTTCCCAAGTGTGCAACAAAGTTATCAGGTTGCTAGATTTCAGAACAGAGAACATAATATATTCTGCCCAACTATAAAATAACCTCTCCATTATCTTGCTATATTAGGGATGATCTTTTAAGTAAGTTATGTCACAAAGTCATCTGAAAAAAATTATTTTAATGTTTCCTGGTGTCACATATACTTTTAAAGAAATTACTAAATACATACAATAGAAACCATATTGTTGAGTCTAAGTTAGATACCAAAATGGTGTTACATCAGAGAGAGGAGAGATGAGACAGACAAGAGTGAACACACAAGTGTGAGCACACCACCTGAATGAATTTGCACCACTTTCCACAGACAAGAAGAACCCCACCCTTACGAACTTCTACATGTAGACAGACAAGGCACACAGTGTTCACTGGCAAAGTGGAAGTCAAAACCACAAGACTACATCATATTAGTTATAATCACAGAATTTCAAAAATAATCATGCACAGTTTTGATTTTACCGTCCCAATGTGATTTTGGACCAGTACCAAACGTTCTTCAAAATCATGGTACTTAGATGTAAAGAAGCTTCGTTTTAGTGTATTGTACTATGCATCTTAAAGCACATCAGACTCAGAGCAGTGATGCCATTCAGGGAAAGAAATAAACCTTCTCTTCCATAATGTTTTAAGGCCTTTTATGTTGGACACAGGCGGCTTTGTAGCATGCAGCAGTTAGAGGAGGAAGGCGACTGTTAGTCACAGGTCAGCATGGTCCTAATGTGCCTCACTAGACGTCAGCGAGCTACACATAAAGCTCAGAAGAATGTGCCACACTGTGTTTAGAACACATTCTAAGAGCAGCACTAACCTTCCCTTAGACGGTCCACCACAAAAGTAAAGCCAGTAGTTCTTGGATGTAAGACATATTCGTATTTTTGGAGTCCATTCTTCTCAGCAAAATTATTACTCCGAGTCTTGTTATTTTCTAAACAAAATAACAGACAAAATAAAAGTCATAACATTAAGGAAAATAGTTAGGTACAGAAAAATATGAAGAATTTCTTGGATAAAAATACCACTTATGACCAGGCATCGTAAGCAAACCTTCTTCAATCCTAGGGCTCAGGAGGCAGGGGCAGGCAGATTAGGAGTTCAAGACCAGCTTAGTCTACATAGTACATTAATTACAGGCCAGCCAGGACTAACAGTGAGAACGTACCTGCCCCCAAGACACTTACATATTACATTGTTACAGTCAGCATACAAAGATGATGTAAACATTTTGAATATGTGTATGAGTGCTTTGCCTGAGTATGTTGCCAATATGTACAATGCCCAAGAAGGCCAGAAGAGGACACCAGAGTCCCAAGAACTGGAGTTACAGAGGATTTGAGCAGCCATGTGGGTGCCAGAAACCAAACCAGGTCCTCTACAAGAGTATCAAATGCTCTTATCCACTGATCCATTTCTCCAGCCCCAAAATACAAACATTTGCAATAATCCCTTACAAAGATCTCAATCTACTGGTATATATGTGGATATATGTGAATATATGTTATGAACATAACCTTAATAAGTTCCCTTACATTTATATCCCAAACTTTAAAATCATTTAGAAGACTTCACAAAAGCCAATATGTAATGAAAATTGAGATATAAAAACCAAAACATTAATAAGCTAAAATTTTCATTAAAGATAAACTTTATGTGAGATGAGGATGTATTTCAGTGATAGAACACTTGTCTACTATCATGCTAGGTTCAATCCCCACACCACTAATAATAATAAAATTCTTAAATAATAAAAGTTTAAATATAACATAAAATGCTAATAAAACTGAAAATTAACAAAAGACAAGGATTTAGACATTCAGAAGAAATAACCAGCAATCAAATATATCAGATCAACGTTTTCTTTAACCCAGTAATTTAGGCTTTCAAAGTAAAGTGAAATATCTGCCTTGCTCAAGCCGAGTGACTAATATTACTAACCAAAACCACTGCACAACAAAACAGCACATGATTAGCACATCATGTACAAACATCTGAACATGGTTTGGCTGAATATAGTTACAGAGACAAGTATATGTTCCAATTGTTGGCCATAACTTTTTTTTCCATTCCATGAGGTCACTTTACAAATTCCAAGAAGAACCAAACTCATTATTCAGCAGATACAATTGGAAAATAAAGTGTTCAAAAATTTGGCCTTGACTGGAGCTCATGAAATATGTTCTGATGACAGCAGACATTAGGGTCTGTACTTCAGCTCCATACACTAGTACAAGAAAAAATATCTACATAAATGCAATGTTCCTAGGAGTAAGCTTATGACTGGTGACTTCTCCAGCCCATAGTAACCACAGGTGCACTGCACAATACGAGATCTGGCAGACACTCTTACAGAAGCATGTCAGTTCTCACAGAGGCACCGAGTCAAATGTCCACAGGTTCCCCAGCAGTTAAAGGGAAAGGCACTGGACATAAACATCAGTAAGCTCTTCTCCTCTAGTCTGTGAATATCCTGGGTACAGGGCTAGAAAACAGCACCTCTGTAACAGCCAATTGATGGACTTTAGACGGGATTAGAAGTACCAGAGTCATCGGAGAGATAAGCAGTTTGTTTTCCAGTTGTTAGTGACTCTGGGGATTCTCAGGTATAACGGAATTCTGTTCCAGATATGAATACAAACACACACAACTTCAAAATGTACAGTCACACTGTAGGAAGTTGGAAATAATCAGACAAATTAGTGTGGAGATATTCCCTCCCCCTCCCTCCATCCACCCCTTCCCAGGGCATCATTATTACTAACTGCACTAGCATCCCATTTTCCAACCGCAGCCTCCTGTCAGCTCACTCCCTGCGACTTTCCCACTCCAGCACTGCTCCCACCCATACCCACAGGACTGCTAGCCACTCTGATCTTCTCAAGCCAACCGGGCATGTTTCAACCTCAGGCCTGTGCAGCTGTTATTCAATTACCCAGAAGGCCTCTTGCTGCCGATGCATCTTCTACCTTGTACATATGATCCCTACTTAAACAGAAACATAATAGAAATTTGCCCTGACCACCTTGTGACTAGCACCCTGCTCCCTTCCTTTGCTCTCTATCTACCCACCCTGCTTTATTTTTCTACACAAACTCTTATAATATCTGTACATATTATTAGCTTATTCCTCATCTAACATAAGCTCCAAGGAAGGTAATTAATTTTGCATACAAAGTTTCAGACACTAAGATATTTACTAAGGAAACTATGTAGAAGAGTGTCAAATTGTATGTAATGTTGTTAAACCAAAAACAGTTTTCCTTTCCAACTCAGGAAAATGGAACTCAAAATTATACCCTACCACTGTGACAGTTAATTCTGTGTAACCCTGAAAAAGCAGCACCTGTCAGTTTCTAACTGTCACCTTGTCACAACCTAGACACACCTGGAAATTCTTAAAGAGGAATTATCCAGATCCATGATGTCAGGGGGACTACCACCCACTCTGAGTGGCATCATCTCTTGGAGAGGGGTTCTTGAACAATACGACAAGAAAGCTAGCTCACAGCAAGCAGGCAAGGATGCATTATTCTCTTCCTATCTGACTGTGAGTGTGACTGGCTGTTTGAAGTTCCTCTCCTGACATCTGGGCAGTGGCAGATTGTGACCTGCAACTGTAAGCTGATGTGAACCCTTTTCTCCCGGAAGAAGCTGCTTTCAACTAGTTAGGCTATTTATCATAACAAGAGAAATGAAACTAGGACAGGACAAACATTTACTTTTTCAAGGGTATTGTTCAGGCAGGATTAACAGTTCAGTCAGTAGAATAATAAGGCAGATTACTTACTCCACAATACCATAGATCTCATATAAATCAAAGGTCTTAGAAACAAGGGTCTCTTTACTTTACTTAGAAAGAAGGAAGGTGACTTCCCATGCAGGCACCTTTAGCTGTTCCTCCTCCTAGAGCTCGACCACTGGCCAGGTCAACTACTCCCTTAGAGCAAACCTTAATGTCTGCTCAAGCATATGGCAAAAAAACCCTTTCTTTAGAGACCCCAACACACAACATAAAACCTAAAGCCCACCCCATCTTCTCAAAGGACAGACATGGGAAAGATCACAATATTGAGGGAGAACTGAAACAGATAAAGAAGAGCATGGTCTGTTTGCCAGTTTTAAGGTTAAATAGGATCTGGTGTGCACATACACATATTCCTAAGAATGTGTGTGTGCACGTGTGTACCTGTGACCAAATAACAGTCCAAATGGACCAAAATTCCAAATTGTGTTCATCCATGGGCTGTGGGATTATAGAAACCTTTGTGTATACTTTTGTGTTTTTAAATTCCCCAATATATACTGCCCCCTTAACAAAAAGTTATAACCAATTATAGTATATGAACCCAGAATGTATATAAAGTCACAGTGAAACACACTAATCTAAAAATATGCAAGCAACCTAGTTTCAGAATTTAAAGTGAAATATAAATGTTGTAATAGGGTTTTTAAAAATCCAAATTTAAAGATAACTCTAATAAATAAAAAATACTTTTAAATTAAATGATTGAAATACTTTTGCTAGCCCATTAAAAAGAAAGGGAGGAAGGAAGGAGGGAGGAGTTTCCCCAACTCAGTAAAAACCATCTGTAGATGTTAGTTTTATAAAAAATACTTTCAAGCTCCCTGACCAGTCTACTTTCTCTATACAACAAACACGGCTTTTGCAAGCTGGCCCTACAATGTCGTGTTTGCAAGCTGCCCTACAATGTAAAGTACCATTTTAACTTACAGAAATAATCATGTAGAGCTGGGTATATAGCTCTGTAGTAGGGGAGCACTTGCCTGGAATGAGTGAGGTTGGCCCTGAATTCAGAGATCCACCTATCTCTGCCTCTTGAAATCTGGGGCTAAAGGTGTGCACCACTACCACCCAGCATAAAACTCTATTTTACAAATGTCCTTTCTCTTTGGTCTTCCCTCACCCACGGTAACGGAACTGGACCAGGGCCTCCTGGCAGTCTACCATTGAGCATAACTCACGGCCATCACTTTACTGTTTATGTTGAGACACTGACCACTGGCTGGTTTAAACTTGTGATCCGCCTGCATCAGTCTCATGAGTAGCTGGACCTTTAGGATTGTACCACCAGGTCTGGTTTGGCTACCATTAACTGAGTGACCTTGGGGTCATCCATTAATTTTGTTGATAGTCACATATTTCATGTAAGGATTAAAAGATTTAACTAGTGGTTTATAAGGTTTTAAATTCTGTGATCCAAACCCCAGATGCCTCACCTGTGAGGTCAGTTCCTTCTGGAAAGATGAGAAGTTGGAGTGGTTCATGGATGTCACAAAAATAATCAATCATGTCTTCAAAATGGCTCTTATCATCCTTCCACTTCCTATGAATAAAGATAAAGGCAGCAGCTTGCATGGCCCAGCCTAAAAAAAAAATTAACAAGCATTTGCATGAACTTAAAGAACAATATTCACATTCTACTAAATATAACTTTCAAGTCCTCAATTTTTTTACTATATTTACTATCATAAGCATTCTATAACATTATAAATTTAGCACTCATCTTGAATTAAACAGATAAGCCACAGTATTTTTTATAGGAGTTGATTATCCTGGGGTTTGTAAAATTCTTAAAAATCTCCTTTAAGTCACAGCTTACCATTATAATCTTAAGGTACTACTGTTTATCAAGTAGTAAAAAAAAGAACTTTCTCAGGTCATGGAAGAATTCTCTAATATTTCGTTTTCTGTATTCTCAAACTAAATGCAAATGCTATTTTCAACAGTATCACCAGATTTTACTTAAATGAAAAGGGAAACTCAAGAATGTTACTAAGCACATCCCTTGAGCGTGTATGTGGTCACACTAGCTATCTCAGAGGTAGACCCACTTTACTACTGAAAAGGCAGTCTTGGTAAACCCACCTGTGCTTCAGACGCCTACCCAGCCTTCGCCACCAGCCTTCCTTGACCATTCTTCCCTGGCCACAACCTCTTGAGCTTTTGTGGGAGATGCCTGACTCAGGACAGCCTATGCAGTCTCTGAAGAAGCTCACAAGGTATGACAAGCTTGGGCTACACATAGTGACTCTCTAGGCCAACCGAATGCTCATTCTGTCTTATAATTTTACTAGGAGCATTGGAAAATAAACTGAAGCAAAGGCAGTTAGGCAATAAAGACAGCATATGTAGTAAAGGCCAAAAGTTCTTGCTGCTGCGCTAAACACAGAGTTCTTTCTGATTCCTAACAAAGCACTTTGGTCCTCAGTCTTGCCAGCCCATGTACAGGTTCATCTCCATGATGCCATTAAGAATCCTCCTCTCTGACTCTCTCACAATAACCACAACACTCATCTCAGCAGTAGGGATCATGGGTAATACCTTGCAAACACGCAGTGCTGTTCTGAAATACCGATATGCCATGGTTTACCTACCCCCTACTCCCTTATAATTTAGGTTAAGACCAATTTGAGAATCTCTTATCTCTACTAGACATCTAGGGGTAAGATTTCCTAATATTTTTTATGTTTTCCTGTTATACTTCTTACTGCTCCCCTTCTCCCATTTTTCCCTGTCTTCAGTTGAAATTAAGGATTTTTTGCCCCTTCCCTTGCTCTCTAAAATCCAGGCTTTTCTAGAACTCAGCCATCCCATTTGATCATGTATACCATCTATAGCTATTTCGGTCTAACAATGTCAGGGAGCATTAGGTGCCACC
>LOEQ01009983.1:0-26119 GCA_001685075.1 Bramus lutescens | reverse complement strand
TACCCTACCAACCACTCCCTAGCTTTTATGATTTTTCTCTTTTGTCCCAATAACTGAGCTTATTTCAACAATCATATTTTTGTTTTTAATATTTGCTAATGATTCTTTTCTATACAGGCTATTTTATGAAAAATAGTGTAATTATAAAAATAATGTTTGGTGAATGCTAACAACATGCTTCATATTAGTCTGAGCATTTTATTTCATTAGTTCTTAAGACAACAATGAATCAGGTAACAGTTACTATCTACTGCATGGATGAGGCATTATGAAATGCTTCTCACTATGTAGCCTAAGCCTGAGCTAGCCTCAAACTCACTTTGTAGCCTAGGCTGGCCTTGAACTCACAACAATGTGACTGTTATACCTCTGTCTCCCAGCATGCGATCTATCCCTATTTTGCAGGCATCATATGTTTTAAATAAGTGTGAAGGGGCTGGAGAAACGGCTTGTGGTTAAGAGAACATACTGTTCCCTCAGAGGACCCAACTTTGGTTCTCAGCACCCATGTTGGGTAGTTCGCAACCACTTATAACTCCAGCTCCAAGAGATCTGACACCTCTAGGTATCCACAGGCACCTACACTCATGAGCACATACCTACACACAGGGACACATACACATAACTTAAATATTAATAAACCTTTATAAAACTACTGCAATGTATATTCTAAGCAGCTTGCCTCCAATATATACTTGAATTTCTCTACATATATTATGTATAATATATAGGCTCAGAGAATTATTTCTCATTACAAGTCCAACTATATAAACCATTCCACTCTTTAAAGCTGTACAGTTTCTATGAATGCTTAATTATACCATGTTCACATTTGTAAAGAATGTTCTAGGGCTGGAAAGAGCTCAGAAACTAGAGTCTGGTGTTCTGAGTTCAACCCCAGACCTCACGTGGTAGGAGAGAATTGACTGCCTCAACAATGGCATCCACATGTACACATACATATAAATAAATGTAAGAAAAAGAAAAAAACAGCTGCATCGCCCAACCTCTTTCCTCTCCTCCAAGAGACTTCAGTCCTTCCCTGGAGCCTTTGCCATCTTCCCTTCTACCTACACAGCATCAGCACCAATCACCCTCAAGGACAAGTGAGAAACCCCTAGGTACTCTGTCCTACCCATAATCTATAATTTCACTTTGTTCTTCCTGACATTCCTTTGCTAGAAGAAACTATTCAATTGAATGTGGTCTTGTTCTGTTTTTCCCTTTCCCTGGATGTCCTGAAGCTTCCTCTGTAGGTCCTTAAAAACCCACCTGCTCTGTCTCTCAAGTGCTAGGATTAAAGGCATGTACCACCTCCTGGCTCAACAGAATGTATTGCTAACTTCGAGCATTCACAATCTTCCTTAGTAAGTAAACTTGTGTGTCATTACTTTTTTCTTTCACTCATTTTAGTACAGATGGCATACAATTAAGGAATCATAAAAACATCTGTGTTACTCATCTATTACTCTCAGAACTGAACCACGGTGATAACTTAGGCATTATCATCAATGTCTTTATATCTGCTAATGCAATATGGTATCTTCTGTAGCACTATGAACAAGACACCAGAAACCAAAGTGGCTAGACAACTGTTCCCTTCCATGGTATTTTCAATTCTGAAGAAAGAAACCAAGAAACGCTATCCAAAGGCCTCTAATTAATTGAGAATAAGTAATATGAGCAGATGCAGACTGTAAGTGAAAACACTACCACAAAGATCCCAAGAAACAGAAGTGACTGAGTGGGCACCTGTGTGCAACAGTAGCCATAGCAATAAACCCAGAAACTAGTTAACAAGCAGTCACGGTTCCCAGAATGTCAACGTCAGTCAAGACACTAGTGTCATATAGACAAAGGCAAGAGCCATCTTCCTGGAACTCCTCATGTAACAAATGGGTAATGTTCTCCACTCTACTGAGAGGATCAATTTCCACAAAGCCTCTGGCTTTTCAAATTTTCTTGAGTGGAGGCAGACCATTAATTTATGACCTTTTCCTTCAAGAATCCTGTTGCAGTATGCCTGTGGTATTAGGCTTCACAGATGCTTGTTCTCAAAGAAAAGGCAAGACATAAAACACAAGCAAGCAAGTAAATGATCTTCTAAAGCAAACATTTTAAAACACAATTCCAAACTTGAAAAACCACAAAATTGAGAAGGAAAACAAACCAAAAGAAGAAAAAAAAGCATACATGGTTTATGGCTTATCCCATTGTCTTCAACAAGAGTAGAGATTACCCTAGAAATAACCCATCTCTTGGCAGACTCTATGTACCCTTGTTTGAAATTGAGGAAATAAACATTCACTGATGGCATATGTTGGCAAGATGAGGCTTTTCATTTGTAGTAAAACTTAGGAGTTCCATTCTAACATAGGTCAATAGTTCTTTTATCCTTTAGATTGTCACTGATCATTTTCTAGATACTTTATCATCTATTTACACCTTTATCAAATTCTCAAGCTAAGTATATCACTAGCTCTCCAAGACCCAGACTATGCTAGCAACTAGCAGAACCACGACAAATCCGTCAACGTACCAACTCTTGAACTGCTGCATATGTCACATTACTGACAACAGGCAGCAGAGGTTGCTACATAGCTAAGTTTAACACTGGAAAATTAACCTAGATTAATTTAGTAAGCCAAAAGTAATAATAAAAGCCCTTGGGGTGGGGAAGAGGGCTTCAGTATCAAAATGGAAGGGTAAAGACTCAACTTGTCACCGCTGTCTTTGAAGATCAAAGAAGGAGCTACCAGCCAAGAAATGTGTGTATCTACTAAATACTGGGAAAGGCAAGAAAACAGCTCGTACAGAGAGCAAATCCAAAAGGATGTAGAGCCAGGCATGGTGGTGCACCGCTTTAACTGCAGCACTCAGGAAGCAAATGGGTCTGAGTTTGAGGCCAGCCTGGTTTATACAGTGAGACCATGTCAGAAAAGGGGGGCAGGGGGAGTCTTAGACATCAGAACATAAGTAAGAAGAAGAAACAAGAAGGGTATATCAATTTCCAACATCCAAAGCTAAAAAGCTTTCAGTAATAAAATAAGGACAGCACTTAGACAATAAAATCAAATAATAAAACAAATATAATGAGCATGGATTGTCACTGATGAATTTAACATAATTACTGGTGAATATACAGAATCTAGTATAATGAATATAGCACCATGGCAGTAGGAAAACCTGGCTGACACCACACCAGTGATTAAGATAAATGCCACCAATGACAGAGCACCTGCCGCCAGGAACCTCTCTGATAGGAGAGTGGCACTTCACCTCTGGTATTTACTCCCCACATGCTTGACCACCATCTAATGCAAAAACATGGTAAAACTCAAAATGAGGAGATCCTATGCAGAAGCACCACGGAAAACAAGTGCATAATGACATGAAGTGGAGCAAGAATGACTAAAGGAAAGGCAGTTCCCCAGAGGGATGTAGGACAGAAGACCGACATTAAGAGACAGACTGGCAAAGCCGCACACGCTGACTGGTCAGTGCCTTACACAGCGCCACTCTCACTTTCCCTTATCCTGCTGCTCTGAAAAGGACTAGCACCATGGAAGACCAGGGAAATGGGGACGCCCTTTACCATCTTTCTATTGCCAATAGACCTTAAGTCATTCCATATAAAGCTTCTTATTTCAGAACATTTATTTGTTGATGCAAAATTCTGTTTGATTAAAAATATATAAGTAAAATGTTTTTAACAACTACTTCCATCTAATATCAAATCCTAAATATTTTACTTAGAAGTCATATGAACTATATTAATTTCAAGAGTTAAAGAGTTACCAAGTAACAACATTTTTTAAAAGATTTTTTTTTAATTTATTTAATTTTATTTTATGAGTACTGGTGTTTTGTCTGTGTGAGGGCGTCAGATCCCTCTGGAGTTAGACAGTTGTGAGCTGCCATGCAGGCCTAATGAGAATTGAACCCGGGTCCTCTGAAAGAGCAGCCAGTGCTCTTAACCACTGAGCCATTCTCCAGCACCAATGTTTTGTGGGGTGTTTTTTTATATTTATTTATTTGTTTGTTTGTTTATTTTGAGGCAAGGTTTCTCTGTGTAGCCCTGGCAGTCCTGGAACTCACTCTGTAGTCCAGACTGGCCTTGAGTTCAAAGATCCTCCTGCCTGTGCCTCCCAATGCTAGGATTAAAGTTGTGCACCACTACCACCCAGATGAAATATCTGATTTTAAACATACAGAAAATATTTTCTATAAGATTTATAAGAAACAAAAAGATGGCAGTGCCAATCTTTTATTAAATGACACAGGCTTATAATAAATATAACAGCTAATATATCCCAGCACTAAAAATGTAATGACAGTTTACACAGACTTTAGTAACAAGAAAAAGGATAATTGAAAACATTGGTCAAATTATCTATTGAAATTCAGGTTAACAAACAACTGTCAGGTATACTGAGTCCATCTTGTGTCTTTTTACTATTACTGCAAAGTTGTCATTGCATTGTTTATGTCTCACCAATAAATACAAGACAGATGAAAAGCCTTAAGGTTCACCCAAATAATTCTTTTACGCTCTCTCTTAAAATGACTACTACAAAAGCACACCTTATAATTTTAGAATATAATTACAAATTTGGGGAAGGGGACTCTTTGATTCTCAGCAGACCTAAGGATACAAATTATGCTTGTTGTTGCTCACACCCTCACCTACAGCGACGTACGCCTGCCTGAGGGATCAGCTCAGAGCATATCCACAGGATATCCTAGTTAAGGAATGGAGTGTAGTAAGTTTGGTAAGGCCTTGACTAGATAACCCTAAAGCCATGGCTCTGAATTAAGGAAACTTGTCACCTTTCACAGTTTTTGTACAAGTCTGAACTGAAGACAAGCAGTTAACCCACCTACGAGCATTTCCCAGCGTGGAGAAGTGGTGGGAAGCAGGTTATCCATGATGTTTATGGCTATCAGGAACAGGAGAGTCAACAACCAGTCTAGACCTAAACAAGCTAGGCTGGAATCTACACATAAGTAAGTCTGGCCCCAAGGCTGGCTCAGAGCCCAGGATGTCACGTCCTAGCTGCCAGGCCCTCCTCTGTGTGTGTGGACCTCACTGTTCTTTCTTGTCTTGTGGCTTTCTTTTCTGTTCCTTACCACATGGAGCCAAATATTGTTTGATGTCCAATATATTGTTTTAGCAGGCTTGGCTGGTCTGCATTTAAGCCATTAATTCAAAGTTATCAGTTGGGCATGGTGGACACTGTAACCCAAGTTTCAAAGAAACTGAAATTTGAAGTGTGAGAATGTATGGAACCTTGTGCTCGTGGCCATCCTGGTCTGGAGTGGCACCTTTGAGAGGACATGGGAAGGAAAATCTCAGGATAAGAAATGTTTCTGCTTTTGCTGGGGATCCTTGAGACTATTTTCAAGACCTTGTGAGTAGATCAAGTGGTGAGTAGAACAAAATTTTCTCGATGTCTTCTGGGGAGCAGGTCTCTGGTGGATCTGGAAGCTGTTAAGTCCCTCACAGCTTGTCTATTATGCCCTCAGTTGTCATTTAAGTGTTACCTTTGAAATACTTAAAGTCACACTTTGTTTTCAGAAGGACTCCAAGTACTAGCTGAGTGTGTTTTGTCCTAAATGCCTATCACCACAAGTGCTTTATTTTGTGTATTTTTAAAAAGTATTTTCATACACATAATACAACCCATGTCTAATAAATACAAATTTGCTGAATTTACCTTATACTTGGAGCCTGTAGTAATTTTAAACAAAGTTTCATTAGCTGTGCATAATTTGACAGTCACAAACCACATGAGGTCAGGGGTGGATGTTTTGGTGCAGTATCATGTCAGATTAAAAACTTTGAGACTTGGGACTATTTCAAATGTAAGCACATCTGAGGAGGGTACTCGGCCTGATGCAGGCTTAAGAGGACCTTTACCCCCTTTCTCCTTAATCACATCCCCAGCGCCACTGTTTCCTAGTGCTGGTTCTCTTCGCCTCCCTTGTAAGTACTATGAAAATTCTTGTTACTGTGCTTCCTCATATGATTCTCTTTTTCCTCTATGTTCTTCTTTAATTCAATGGATTCTCACATTTCATCATACTTTCCAGTCAATTATCATTCTTTGTATTTCTCATTCAAAGAATTTTATTCAAATGTTTGCATCATAATATTTGATCTATTTTATAGTGTTAGGGATTTTTTCTGCTTCTGTTCTATACATATTTACAACAAATAAGACTGAAACAAATTTAAAAATCCCATTTTTAAAAAAATAGCTAAAATAACTCTCCCAACTAAGTTAGTTGAGCATCCCTATCTGTAGATATTACTTTTGTATGTAAGAGCTCATAAACACTCTCAGCACAGTGACATGGTATGATATCAATACAGAAAAATCCGGAACTTTCTTAAGTACAAATGACAAACATACTAAGAAATAATCCCACTCACAATAAACACAAAAAAATTAAGAAATCTTGGACTAAAGCTAACTAAGAAAGTGAAAAAAATATCTCTAAATGTAAAGTAGAAAACACAGAAGAAAACACTAGCAGATTGAAAAGCTGCCCCACGCTCATGGATCAGAAAAAATAATATTGTGAAAACAGCTGTCTTGCCAAAAGCAATCTACAGATAAATGCACTCTCCATCTACATTCCAGCATTATTTTTCATAGAAATAAGGGGAGTGGGACTTTAAATTCATATGGAAGCATGAAACACCCCAGATACCCAAAGCAATCCTGAGCAGAAAGAATGATACCAGAGGGATCCTCTGCCTGAGGTTATACTACCGAGCCATAGTAACAAAAGCAGCATGGCACTGGCACAAAGACAGACATGTGCAGCCGTGGGATAGAATAGAGGACCCAGAGATAAGCTCACAGATAAGCCACTTAATTTTTGACAAATATGCCAACATACACACCAGAGAAAAGAAACTTTGTGTCTACAGTCAGAAGAAAGAACTGAGATCTTTATCTTCCACCTGCACAAACATCAACTCCAAAAGGAAAGACCTCAACTGAAGAGCCAGAACTCTGAAACTGTCAAAGGAAAAAAGCAGAGGGAACACTTAAGATGTGGCAGCCCCTCACAAAATAGGAGCGACAGTCAACAGGAAAGGAATCACGAAATGAAAAAGTTGTAAGCGACACAGTTGAGTGAGTGAAGAAATCCTCATGAGGTCCTCATCTTATGGGGAGAATGTACAAAACACACAATAGCCCAATCAGCAAAACAAGGAAGTAGGTAATTCAGTTTTTAAAAATAAGCTACAAACTGAACACAGTTCTTAAAAACAGCAAGACAAATGGCTAACAAATGTTTGAAAATGTATTCAATATCCTTATTCGTCAAATAAATGAAAATGAAAACTACTTTGAGAATCTGTGTCACTCCAGCTGGAAAGGTTGTTATCAAGAGGCGAGGGACAACAGATGCTGGTGAGGACACAGAGCCTCAGTCTGCACTTGTGGGCATGTAATCTGGGATAGTCACCATATAGATCAGTGTGAATGTTTCTAAAACAGCTAAAAACAGGGCTTCCAAAGACCTAGACACATAACTACAGGACTCCATATCCCACCATAGAGACTTGCACTTCCATGTTCATTGATGTTTTATTCATAAAAGCAAGAAGACAGAATCAGTATGGATGTTCATCAAGCTCTCATATGCAAACTTAGCTTTTATTTTATGTACATATGCATTTTTGAAGAAGTGAGCACATGTGGAATCCAGGAAAGTAAGATTCTTTAAAGAGACGTAGTTGTGTAGCAAAATGCATGTGATTTAAAAGCAGGGGTAGAAATAGCAGAAGATAAAAAGAAAAATGGGTGGGAGGCAGGAAGAACTGGGAAGAGGTGGTGGGGAGGAAGGGTCAACTAATACTAATGAGGAATTCTGGTACTCAATAAGCTAATCAAAACATTTTTCTTTAAATGTTTGAACTGAAAATACCCTGTGTGGGTAGATAAATCAGCACCTTGAAGCCACATGTTTTTAAACAAAAATCCCAAAGCAAGAAATTATCTCCCTATGAGATTTTCAGTCTGTCAGTGAGACCCCTAAAGCCCCAAAACAGTGTAGACAAATGTCACTCAATTGGTTCTTCTCCAAAAAAATCCTATTGCTAAAGATGCCATATACACTGATCACAGGACACAGAGAAATCAATCTGGAAATGGGCTAATGCAACCTCCCTGCTAACTGCCTTCATAATGCTGCAGGGTGCCACACAGACTGCTAGGAGAGAAATGTCACCAACAGTCTTATACAGCATGTGTGTGTGTGTGTGTGTGTGTGTGTGTGTGTACATGCACACGTGCTCACACAGTATCAACTGGCCAGGCAATATGTGCCAATTAGTGCAATAGTGACAATCTTTTATGGACATAACCAGCTGATTCTCTGATCTGATCTGATGCCTAGCCCACAAGAAGGACTGCACATCTGATATGTGAACTAGTCAAAAGCCCATGGCTGGGAGGTCTTAGGCTCTAGAGAGAAAGTTACTGCTGCTGTTTACTAAGTGGATATGATGTGCCTTCAAACTGTCTTCTAAATAATTAGACTGATGCAGCTGTCAGCTCAGAGCAGCTCCTTTTTCCAGGGAGCTATGGTGACTGCAGGAACTCATAACTGGTAATGACTCTTGAATCTCCAGTCATAAATAAGACACCTATATTATCCCTCCAAGGCTCCATAAATACCATGGAAGGAACCGATAATATAAAGGAGCAACGAGAAGGGACTAAACAGAGTGGACAACTGCCTTCTTAACGGCATGACTATTGTCCTGACAGCAGCTATGATTACCTGCACAAGACTGGGCCCTGTGATAGATGGAAAAGGGAGCCTTATGGGGCCTTAACCCCTCTTGAGGATTTATATGCACTAAAATTGGTGGGGGAACAGGCATTTTCCAATGGTACAGGTACTAGAAAGGTATCTACATGCTTGTGAACAAACTCTCACCTATACTCCTGTAAACAAGTTTTATATTTGGTCACATCAAAATAGAAAAAGTAGAAAGTGGGCAACTCAAAAAACAGAAAAGGATTAATGACAGAAGGGGTAAGACAAAATAAGAAAATGGGGTGAACATGATCAAAATACATATGTGCATGTATAAAAATGTCATAATGATATGCTAATAAAGTATTTGTATAAAAATGTCATGATATGCTAATAAAGTATTTGTATAAAAATGTCATGATGATATGCTAATAAAGTATTTTTAAAAAGAGAAAGAGGCAGAATGCATGTGGTCTTGCCTTCAAGAAAGAAGTCTATTGCCAAAAGCTTCAAGCATCATGGTTGTGCACTGAGATCCTAGCATCTACAAGACTGAGGCGAGAAGAGTCGAGTTTGAGGCCAGCCTGGGTTCTCATAACAAAACAAAACTAAACAAACAGAAAAAAAACAAGAAAATCAAACAAGAAGATCAGACTCAAACAAACAACTAAGTAACACGGCACACAGTTAATAGGTATGTGACATACAAGAGGACAATGAGATCCAGCCTGCTGCTGCAGGAGAACCTCCATGGGACTTGTCTGGATGCAGGAAGCTGAGGAGAGAGTGGCTGCCTGAGAATGTGTCTGTGTCATTTTAATTTCTGAATGAAGTTTTATAAGAAAGTTACCAATTTATTAGCTTCATATCCCTCAGTGTGGTAGTCCTAAGAAATGACCTACTTCCTCGATAATAGTTTATTTTCTCTTCTAGAGTTTAGATTTGTTTAAAACAGAGATGAAGATAAAATCTCCATAACAAAGCCATTAAGAAAAAAGAAACTGAAGGTATTTGTAGCTCCATGAGATATGCTGAGAATAATACACTTTAATTGGCACCATTGTAGTCTTAGAGTAAGCACAATTACATATAAAATGAGTTAATGTATGAATAACATACCAAATCCAGGAACACTTTTGAGACTGGATTTGAGGCAAATTTTCTCCAGTCTGAGGTAGCTGTATCTCATCAGACAATTCCACAGGAACATCCAGTCTACTCTGGTCCGATGGTTCATAATGATGACACTCCTTTCTCCAGGGACAAATGCGTCACCTGTTATAACCACTTTGACACCAAACATCGTCTCCAACAATGCCTACCAAAAAAATAGAAAAATGCAGATATAGAACAATTTAGGATTTTCAGGCCAAGAAGCAAGGTATGAGATTATTCTTAAACATGTCTATTAATTTATTAGATATTTATAATATTCAAAATAAATGAGAAAATATTTAAGAGTTATGGATCTTTTTCCTTCTTGCTAACCTTGTCATGACTATGCTGTGTTGCTTTTCATAATATGAAAAAAGATGACACTTCAAAACTAAATAACTAAATAAAAAATTGTCCTTTGAAAAGCTACCCTGAGTCCAAACTAAATACTTAACAATTTTTTAAAAATTACTGCAATTTTCCATATGTAAATTTTATGTTATGGCCTATGGTTTCTAACACATAAAACATAGTTTCCTATATTTCTGCTTCTGTAATAAATGGAGGTTAGTTGATCAAGTATAAGACAATGAAGTACTATATACTCTTATTCCACTAATTTTAATTTCTGGAAGTTTCATAATAAAAAATATAAACTACATTTCAAATCTTCAATTATATATTATTATGTTAGATTCTACCGGGTACTTTAAAGGATATATATTATAGCATAATTTTTCTAAAAAGAATAATCAAAAATATAACTGAATAAAGGACTGAAGAAACTAAATTTCATTTTTTACATAAAGACTAAAATAACTTTGTCTACTAAAATCTTTCAGCCTACCACCTACAGCAAACATCTGGCACATATGAATGATCAAACGCTTGCTGAGTCGACCTGTGGATATAACTTAGACTAAATATTCAGAAGGAAGTGTGTATTACAATCTAGAGTTAAGAAGTGAGCTAGCACCTCCCCTTCTCTTTCTCTCCCTTCATTATATTGCCCAAAGTCTGCACTCAACCTCTACCTCAGTCTCCCATGAAACCAAGACTACAGCGGGAATTACCATTCCCAACTTCAATCTCAATCTCAAGCTATTATATGGAATCCTATTTCATTTCATAACTAATCAAGAAAGGGTTGATAGGGAGGTGAAATTCAACTAAGAAATTCAAATCTCTCAAACATCTTTAAATCATCCAACATTGACAGCGAAGGAGCCACAAGTATCTATGATAGCATGAAACACAAACACAGTAGTGAAAGAGAAGTAAAATAAATCATGTATGTAAATATCCACATATAAGGTTTTCTATAAGAGTGGATATTTTAGAGGTGAATAAAAAAGGAAACAACTACTTAAAAAGTTGTATTCATGTTACTTCTTCCAAAAAGGAGGGTGTTTGGGTTAGATGGCTGGGTAGAGCTACCACTAGAGCTGGCGATGTTGTTTCTTGAGCTGCTTGACAGCTACAGTTATATCAAGGACCATGGAGACAGGAGGGTTGCTGGGGTTAGCTGGTTTCTAGTCTGAGAAAACATGATCCCCAGGTTCAGGAATAAAACTCCACTTCAAAGGAATAAGTGAGCAGTGATGGAGCAAAATAAAGGACATGCTCTTCTGACCCCCCCACACATTATTCATTAACATGTACATTAGTGTTTACTAACTTTTTATGTTTTTTTTCTATTTAAAAATTAAAAGCTTTATGGGCTGGGCATGTTAGCACATGCCTTTAATCCAAGCATGTGTGAGGCAGAGCTAAGTGGATCTCTGTTTGGGTTTTTTGTGATTTAACAGAGTTAACTGTTTACTTCTATCCCATAAAAAAGAAGAAGTTTCTCATTCAAATGAGAAGTAGAAAAGGCAAGGTGTGTAAACTTAAAATTGAGGTTATTTTAGGTAGTGGGCTGTCACCTCCACTGTGGATATCCTGTCCTGTTCATCCTTACATCTAAGAATCTGGCTTCATTCTGCCTGTGTCTTGAGAACTTTAGTGAAGCTGAATTTAAAGATAATGGACTAATTTGTTTGACAAAGGAAATTTTAAGGCAAGAACATTTACTCTGTGACATGGCTACTTTTTAACTATATTTACCCAGGTTTATAGTTAAAAAGAGAAAAGGAGCCAGGAAGTGGTGGTGCACACCTTTAATCCAAGCACTGAGGAGTCAGAGGCAGAAGGATCACTGTGAGTTCGAGGCCAGCCTGGTCTACAGAGCTAGTTCCAGAAAAACTAGGGTTACATAGAGAAACTCTGTCTCTAAAGACAAAACAAAACGAGAGAGGGAGAGGGAGAGGGAGAGGGAGAGGGAGAGAGAGAGAGAGAGAGAGANTTTTTTTTTACTGTGCAGTTTGTTGAGGAAGAAAAGAGCTCAAACACGTTATAAACTTCCCAGCCACGAAGAACCACTTGGCTCTGGGACAATGGGAAATACCCCTGAAGAGAAAGACTTTACACATTAAGGGTTCCAACTTGTGAACATAAAAGCTTACTTGAAGAGAAGGATCCTGAACTGGAAATGAAGCTGAAGGTCTTCTCCATGCCTTTAAAGCAACTGTCTGGGAAAGTGCTCCCCAGTGTCAGCACGGATAAGCTGATAGCTGTGCTTCAAGGGACCCAGACTATGGCTCAAGCTGGTAGAAGAGTGTGACAGCATTGTGCAGCTTACTAGCCTGGTAGGCATGAGAGATGCAAGACTGAGGAGGCCTCGGAGTCGTCTTCAGAGAGCAACCTAGGCCAGGCAATGGTGTGGCAGGGACATATTCCCTATAAGGAGCTGCTGAGGACAGATATGAGGCTGTGAGGTGAGCCTGTTTCCATAGAGACCCAGGAGATTGAAGATGTCAGAATCCTTTCTCCTTTAAGTAGCTGTCAACAGGGTATTTCATCACAGAATGAGAAAAGCAACTAGTACTGAATCCCTAGAAGCTTCCATTTCCTTCTCTGTAAGCACTGATAATGGTGGCAGCTGAAACAAAGTCATCCCCTTAAGCACTTAGCAGGGGTCACATTGGTGGTCAACTGGTTTTACTCTCATTGCATCTGGATTCTCAACACTGTTTTTCTTTTTAACAAAGCCTTCTAATTATTTTTGTGCCTGAGCTAAATACACAACCACACCATGGTAACTTGGTCCAATACACAAGTCCTTTCCTGTGCCTGCAGAGCAGACCACTTAAAGTGTGAGTGTAGAAAGAAGTCAGAAGCTAGGAGGACCAGGCTGCAAGTACTGCATTTCATAAAACAGATACATCTGTACAGAAAATTCAAAACACAAATAACTTTAAGAAGAGAAGGATTAGCTTTTCGCAAGTGATGAACACAAGTTTAAAAGTTACTGACCACAGGACTTACTTTTAAATAAGGAAAGTATACTGTAAATGGGTTTAACAGTCAATTATCAGAAGACTTTTAAGAAATGTCTATCCTACCTCAAGCACCCTGTCAGTAACTACTGATCAATCTCCACCTGAAGGGTCCACAGCAGCTGCATGACCTTCATCCTGCAGGCAGGCACTTGGCCTGCTGCCCAAGGGAGACATGCTGCTCAATGAAACAGGTAGTTTGGCTCCTTTACCAATTAGGGAAGAACATTTCCCTTCTTGTTTTCTTTTTCAGGTACTATATTCATTGACTGTCTACCAAAACAGACTGATACACACAGCAACCTGAGGAAAAAAGAGGAATAGCTGTCGCTAAGGAGAGAGACCAGAACAGTCCCCAAGAGACCATCCAAGCACAGTGCCCACGGACGCACAACTTCTTCTCAGTCCCAGAGGAGGGGAACTGACAGTCATAGGCTCAAGATCAGAAGGAGGTGCGCTTAGAGCAATTATAGAGCTCCACAGGCCCCAGGACTCAGCTGAACATTTGATGCTCTTGAAAAGCATCTCACCCAAGCTACTAACCTCATCTTCAGATAGATATCACATTTTCTTGATTTTTTTATGTTCCTAATTTTTGTAATTACTGGAAAGAAGTGAATCAATCACATCTCTATCAGAAGTTTAAAAAGATATTTACTATTCATGAGGAGGGGGTTACTTTTCTTAAAATTTTTCATTAAAATAATTTGATATTCTTTCACCTTCCCCATAGAATCTTAATGTGCCACTGCTTTGTAAAACACAAAATGGAAATGCAGAATAAAATTTAGTGATACAAAAATTCTCCAATATTTCAAATTTACATATTTTTCTAGATATAAACGATATCCTCCATTATCTAAAATATAAAAGAAAATTCATGAAGAATATACAAAGAAGCTCTTAATTTTCTGTAACATTCATTGTAAGGTTTTCTTTAAAAACATGTTTGTATTTCTGCTTTTTCTATTTTGTCACTTCTTTCTTAAGTCAGACGTGCCTACTATAGAACACTGGAGACTTCTGTTTCCCTGAAAACCAAATCTCTGATGCTAAAAAAGTACAAGAGATGAATACCCAATACAATACAAACAGAGAGACCCTTCTCTTGTGTGTAACTTACCACAGGAAGTGTGAGCCACGTAGCCACAAGGCGGCTGCTGATCCAGCGATACCATGACAGGTTTATAAACATCAAAGGAATAATGGGACCCAGCATAAAAATACTTCCAAAAAAGCTTCCTGCAAACAGGAAGAGTATAAAATAAATCCCCTTCCATGACACCATGATTCTGAAAGAGAAAACAAAAACAAAGAATATATTTTATTACTATGCATTTAGCTGTTCCAATTCCATCAAAATTATGCATACAATACTCTTTAATGATGAGGTGACTGAAAAACTCTGACGAAGGCTAGAAGAGACTGAATTCCTTGCTCTACAAGTTTGACAAGTTGCCAGTACACTAGAAATTGATACTCTCAAATCAGTACAAAAATGTCTGTTCTCCAGAAAAATATGTTATCTGCTGTGTAAGATGTTTTTTTAAAATCAATTGGCACTTAACGTAAAAGGGTATTTTTCTTTCCCAGATTACTATTTCAGAGGCTGTTTTCTATCTAGGAGCCAAAATAAAGCATGAAGTTTTGCAGAAAGCTTCTTAAGGGTGAGCACACCTAAAAGCAACAGCAGTCTCACAGAGAACATTAAAATTGAAAGAAAAGAATCTGAAGAGTTCGTTCTTCATCTCAGACCCTAAAGTTATATCTCTGGGCACCCGATCTTAGATGGGCTCTTTAAAAGCTTGCTGGGTAAGTAAGCCAACCCCTTTCCTTTATCTAGACATCTGCCAAAACATTACCTTAAGAGTACCTGAAACCAAAACCTAACATGGATATTTTCAACCAAATGCTTGGAGACATAGTTGAAAATGAAGACTCCAACATTTGATTTTATAACCTAAATAGAACAAATTGACACTGAATGAAGTTTAACTTGGTACCAAGTGTATGTTTTAAATTTTACCAATATTTGATGGTATATACACAAAATCCTAAGAAATTCTAGATCTGAACCTTTAGGGAGAGAGACAAGGGAATCATGGAGGAAAAGATGACGAAGAAGCAGTGGAGCAGACTCCAGCCACACAGGGCTACAGGCATGTGTTCCCACAATCCTCCATATCACTGTCTCTGAGCCTCTTTGCATTAAAAATATCAGCAGCAGCTTCTTCCCAGTCTTCAACATAAATCTTTTTTAACAGAAGGCACACGGGCTTTAAATTCAATATTTCAGATCTGCTTCTTATAGACACACCCACTACCACCCTCTACAATGCTCCTCTCTATTTGAAAACCCTCTTATCTACCTTTTCCTACCTGTTATTTTCTGCCAGTCCGCCAGCCGGTAGCTAACTCTAGACACTTGTTCCTAACCTCCTGGTGGAGCTACAGGTTTGCACTGTTATCTATTCAGGCAGTATCCTTATCAAAAACTCCTGCACGCTTCTACCTTACCAATTTCTGACTTGATAAGAAAATAATATCATAAGAAAGCTTTCCACTGTATAGCAGTGAATCTGAACCCCATGGAGGCTAAAAGGACTTTCCTAATTCAAAACAAAGCATCCCATCCTGCCTAGTCCACCTTCCACTGCATCATGCCATCTCCCTCCTAGCAGCTAAGAATTAGACCAACATCAGCCTTTACTGTGTACATAAACAAAGACAAGCTAATAAAAGGGATCTACCGCATGACTGAAATGAATACTATAGATCCAACGTAATCTACTTTAATATTTTTATGAAACAATAAGCATTTAAAGAAATCCCTACTGTGCGCCAGTCACGGGGCTAGTCGTCACCAAAGGTCTCACAAATCTAGGAATGGAACTCAGGGCCTCTTGTCCTCCTCCTCGACCTGGTGGTCTCATCTCTCTCTCTTATGTGCTCCTCTCTGGCTCTATTTCATTGCCTTTTTTCTGTATCTTTACTCAGGTCCTAATTTGGGGGTCAATAGGTTAAGAATAGCTATGTACTTACTTGGAAGAGGCAAATATTGAAGGAAAACACAACGTCAAGGGCTGACACAGATGTGCAGCAATCTGAACTAACACACACTGCTGAAAACACAAACTTGTCTGCAGCTCTGGGAAACAGCTTGGCAGTTTTACAAAATACTACATTGATATCTACCATATATATACTAGTAAATCCATTGGATGTCCTGTACAAATAAAACATTATCATCACAAAGTTCTACATAATCCTTTATAGCACCATTTCCCACAATTGCACAAAGCTAGAACTAACCTGTCAGTTGAGGGTGAGTAGATACTGAAATTAGTACTCATCAATGAAGATATATGCCTAATGCAGGCCATTTGAGTTACTCTCAAATGCTGTGCTGAATCAAAAATACCAGGTGCAAAAGACCTTTTTTTTGGGGGGGGGGCATTCTGGGCAAGGCTAACCCACAGGAGGGGAAACAGGTCAGTGGCTGGCAAAGGTTAGGGAGAAGAGATAGTCCGAGTACCAAAGGATGGCACAGGCAAGCTTGGTAGAAGAGCAAACTGCACAGGGCAGACTGGTGGAAAACGCATCCACTAGCTTCCTTCTGTAGAGCTGGGCACTAAACGCAGGCTTCATGCATACCTAACCTACACGGTTCTGTCACTAAGTAACGTGCACACCCACCCTGGACATTTTAAATTCTGTTCCTGCCTATAATCTCGCATTTAGGAAGAAGAATCCTGAGTTTAAAGCTACAAAGTGAATCTGAAACCAGCCTGAGCTACATAGCGATACTCTTTCACAAAAAAAAATATTTAAAATGACTAACTTGTCATTTTCTTGTTCTTGTGAAATTCTGTATTTTAAATTATTTCAATAATAATGATCTGAAATATTTTTTCTAAGCTTTTATAATAATCCAAATATTGCTTGATGTATTTGAGTAAACTTTAAAAGTCACAATAATCTCATGGCATGGGTATTTTTATTACCCCTATTCTAGATATCAGGAGTCTTTGGCACAAAAATGTTAAAGTAATTTGATCAAGGTTAAACAGTTAGTATACAGCAAAGCTGAGAACTGGCTCCAGGGATTCTGGTGCTGGTGTCTATACTCAGTCTGCTATATTATATATCTTTTTCAAGACTATATTATTACACTACAAGGATAAATTGTAAACAAAGTTTTAATGCTTTATTTTAAAAGGCATTCTGGGTCTTAGACGTTCACGGGAGCTTTATGGGAAAGGCTCACTAAGTCATTCTTATCTTAAGATCCTTTAGTTCACTGTGATAAAGGTTCTAATAGAGGTATCATGAAACCGTCCGTCAGTTAGGATCAGGGATAATGGGTGCTTCTCTAAGGTATTCAAGAAGGCATCTTCCTGGAGGAAGCAGAGAAAAAATTCAGGCAGAAAAACAACATATAGGCTCATAGAAATTTGAAACAGCATGGTGTAAAGACTTGGAAATTGCAGAAGTATAAAAGAAAACAAGGTTCAGAATGTTGGTATGCAAAAAAATCATAAGAGCATTCGCCCTAGGGAGAAAGCTACACCCAAGTTAGGATGGGGAAAATAGCATTTCATCTTGGCACAAGGAGTAGGAGGAAATCTAAGGCTTCTGACTCATCTTTTAAGACAGATGTTAAAAGTGACACAAACATGGACAACCTAGCTTTGTTAAGAGCCTTCTCTGGACTCTGCAATACGTAACTCATAAGACTCATTGGCAAAAATAGCAGGACTGAGAAATATCGCTTCGCAGCAGGTCAGATACAAACCACAACATTTGACAACCAGCTGATCATGAGCACACTTCTTTACCTGCTTACCTCACCTGTAACATGAGGAGGTTTGGGGCAGATCCTAAGACTTCTGCTAGTTTGAATGTAGGCTTCCTTTTATTTATCAGACACTTTATATAGGGCTTGTGGTATTTATCTGCTTAACATCTAAACATTTGCATTGCTTTCCAGCACAAATGTGTAATCCCAGCTACCTCTCACAGAATCAGGGAAATTCCAGGTTTGCCTGCCTGACCACAGTGGATGCGCCACCACCTGAGCAACCCTGATGGACCCTGCTCAGTACAGGACACTTACAAGGTACTGGGCCTGCCATTTTCTAATGACAGTTGATTTTTATATATTTTTGTTTCCTTAGGGCATATGCAGTAATTCATTCTCTCCATTACTATTACTTATATCCTTTTTGATAAAAAGTTATCTTTCCAGGTTTTTTTTTAGGTGGTAAGGATCAAAGCTAGAACCTCTCAAGTGCTACATAAGTACTCTACCACTGAACTACACTCCTAGCCCAAAATTATTCTAGTTGTTAATTTTGTTTAAAAATAAATGTGTCAGGAAAGAAAGTAACTCCTGTAAATCCTTACCTTTATCCCTATAGGCCAGTGTCTACCTCAACTCTCATCAGAGAAGTTTCTTTATTGCAGTAGATGGGGACCAAGACAAGAGACACACAACTTAAGAGACCCTGCTCCACGCTGTGTGGAAGGCCCTGTTCTGTGTTGCTATACAAAACACCTTTCTGAGCCATGAATGGAATTACAAGTGAATCTGGCACAAATTCCAGTTTGAACTTGGTTTCTGACTGACCACGTGATAATACAAGCATTGTTGTCCTTTTCATATCTGATTTCCAGATCAGCAGGTGACATTTTATCTGTCTTGGGCATCTGTTTTGACACACTTCTGTGAGGTGAAAGGCAGTAGCTGTGAACTAAGAAGCAGAATGACACACATTCCCACTGGACAGTCAACACCCTCAGGGTCCCACCAGATGCCCTGACTGCTGAGTCTGTTTACCAGAACTCACTGAACTCTTGCCCACTGCTTCCTGATGCAGAGGATCTGACCAACTCTCTAGAAACTGAAGTTTTATGATCACCCCCAGCTGCCCTAGCACTTTTGAGAGTTTCAGTCGTCAGTTAATGATGGCAGTAGCAGAGCATGCTTACCTCTCAAAATGAAACAAACAAGAACACCTAGGGCCCGCAGTGGTGGCGCACACCTATAATCCCAGCACTTGGGAGGCAGAGGCAGGCAAATCTCCCTGAGTTCAAGGCCAGCATAGTCTACAGAGCAAGTTCCAGGACAGTCAGGATTACAGAGTCTCGCAAAACCAAAACCAAACAAATAAACAAAAAACTTAAGTAGGTAGGTAGGTAACTAGACAGACAGGCAAATACAAAGGTAGGCAGTAAATTTTTAAAGAAAAAACAACCGGAAATGACTCATATAAATAGATAAGAGCTGTGGTACTGATAACACTCTATTCTTAAGGACTGTGACTGACCTGTATATTCACCAAGTGTTTTTAGACTATCAGTATCCATTCTTTACACATTTCATACGCATGTTACATTAACAACAACATGAATATTTTATAGTTCTCCCCCACTCTTGAATGAAACATGGAGAAAATCTTTGCTCCTTAATTCATTTACTTTTGCATTAGTCTAAGTTTTTTTATGAATAAACATGCATTTTACAACTTAAAATATTTTAATTATAATAATATCAAGAACATATTAATCAATCTATGATTAGGAATATTTGTTACAATCCCTAATTACTTTGCAAAAGAGTTAGCTGAGACAAATATATCAGAAAAGTTAAGAATCTCTCTAAACTAAACTAGTAAGAATCATGTAACTCTTGACTCAAACGATAAAATCAAATATATAAATGGAAAACGTGGGCACAAATTTCAATGACTGCACATACATATATAGGTTTTTTTCAACTTTTTTGTTTCGTTTTGATTTTTCGAGACAGGGTTTTTCTATATAACTTTGGAGCCTGTCCTGGAACTAGCTCTTGGAGACCAGGCTGGTCTCAAACTCACAGAGATCCAGCTGCCTCTGCCTCCCAAGTGCTGGGATTAAAGGCGTGCGCCACCACCACCCAGCTATATATGCATATAGGGCAAGTCTTTATTGGAAAAATGATCAAGTAACAATGAAAATAAAAATAATAATCATAGCCCACTTACTGAGATTGCCAGCACGCTCCTTGTGTGAACAGATAAGAACCAGCTGTCCAAGCGCCACACCAGACAAAATCATCACTAAACCACTGTTTTCTAACACAGTGAAAGACTCAACATTTCAGCATAAGAAATACTAATTTTTTTTAAATCCACACATGCATACTAATTTGCACAGCCCATTCTCGCAGACACATCTGCATTTTCCTTGCGACTGCTGTTGAAGGGTTTACATAAGTTTCTCTATGTACAAAACAAGGACCCATAAAATCTTTCAGAACCTGGTAACATAAATACATCTGTCTTACCCAGTAAAATGGAATGTCTCTTTACCCCTCAAAAAAAGCTTTAGTTGTTTTCCTTTCCAATGTCAAGGGACAGAAAGATCGAAGCTAAATGGAACACTCCTTTCTAGAAACAAAGCTTACAGTTATTACCTCTTTCTTCTCTTGCAGCCTTTCATTTTTATTCTCAATGGCACTGTCACACATGTCTTTTATTATAACCAACTTTAAATTCTTTCAGGAAACAGACTACTAATTTAAAATAAATTAAAATCTAATGTCAACATTACCAATGTTATTATCTTTACTTTATCTTTACTTCCTAGTCATACAACTGCGTCTCTATTAACACACAGGATCAGAAAACAACTTTACTTAAAAGTTCCATTCAAAATATTCTGAAGAAAGATATTATACAAAGCATCAGGACAAAAGCTTCTTTTGATAAAAGTAAGTCAAAACTTTAAAATATTTTCTGTATCAACTGAGTGCTCAGAAGAAGTTGAAAAGGTAACACAGAATTTACTCTGGAAAAGACAGACATTATAACAGGGAAAAGACAAACCGTGTCAATTTTTTCTTCCTAAAACAGCAATAAAATAAGGTTTTCTCAGGTACAAAACATACAGGTAAACAAGCACTGTAGTCATAAAGGTCTTACAAGAAACCAAACCACAGTTACCCATTCTGATAAAACGCAACTATGAAGGAGCAGAACTGGGCCAAGCTTAGGCTACATCTTCTAGAACAAAGCCAGAAGAATGTGCAGTACCCAGCAGACTCAGTCAACAGCTTCTTATAACTCCGTTCAGGGAAGGCCACTCCGGCAGTTCTTAGAACTGGACAAGGGCAGCAAGGGTGGTGTCAAATGAAAGTGCTTATTTCATTACCTCCCTTTGGTGTTTGGACAGAGAAGAAAGTGTCTACATGAGACTTACATATTCTATGTAAGTATTTGATACATACAAACATTCGTTCTCTATCTTCTGAAGCAATCTTTTACTTAAATGCATTCACAAGTCAGTATGCAGAAAGAATGAAGTATATGTCTTAGTATGACTTTTTGTACTCAAAATTCCAAAATAGATAAGCAGTCCTGGGGGAGCACCTGAAATGCTGTTTCTTGATTTGGTGCTGGTCACACTTAGGAATCTAATAACTTTGAAGTTTCACAGAACTGCACCCTCAAGATACATATGTTTTATTTGTGTCTCTCCACACTATTCATAAAAACGTTACACATAATAATTTAAATTAGACACTTTATAAACAACCCAATCAGATACATGCAGTCCATGAAAAGAAAACACAAATGGTCAGTATCTGCTTTGCCACTTATATTCTGAAACTGCCTGTGTCATCCCCTTCTTGGTTGAAGGACTATGAAGTGGAACAAGCCCTTCCGAGGGCAGAGGGTAAGTAGCTGTTATGGTACTGAACATCGTGAAACAGCTCTTAGTGTTTACCTCAGAGAACGCCTCCGCTGCATGTACAAGCATGTCCCACTGTCCGCCAACAGCAAAGAGGAGAAAGAAAATAGGCCGTGGATAGGGCAGGCTGGGTGAAGTCAGTCCATCCAACCCTGCAGCTCCCTACAGAGCAGCTACTGTGCTGCCTACACTGCACTCAACAGCTCTTGAGGAGGATTTCTTTTGAAACCTCAAACTTGAGATCCATCCCAAGAGCTGAGATTATAGGCATGATTCCAGCACACCTGGCTCCAAGATACATTGCTAACAGAAAAAGAATATGATACCATTTTGGGGAGTGTGACCTCCCCTCCCCTAAGCTCCTTGTGTTCTGTGGTTAATACAGATGAACATAGACACTGAGGCATTGGCCTATAGTTGTAGTGCTTCTGAGGCTGAGACAGGAGGATTACTTGAAACCAGGAGTTCACAGCTAGCCTAGACAATATCAAAAACTAGTCTCTAAAAACTGAACAATATTAAGTGAAATGCACAGAAATCTGTCCACAAGGATTGCTCCCAGGGTAACATACAGTCACCTCTGTAGGATGACAACATCCACAACTGGGATAGTCAAAGAGGGTTGAAGTTTTCCATAACATTTCTAAGGAAAGAGTTTCCACCTGTTACTTCACAGGAGAAGGAAGCCAAGGCAGGATGAAGAAAGAAGTAGAGCCAAAGATCTACTCTCGGTAAGGCCTTTTTGTGTTTTATCCCATTATCAAAGCAAAAGTGGGTATCAAGTGAGAAAGTAGAAATAATCCATGCTCTTAGCCAAATGATTGTTTGCTAGACCCTAAGCTCAAAGTAAAATTTTACACTCAAATTTAAAAACGATTTAATAATACATTAAGGTAGAAATGATAAAAATTTTCCCCCAACCTAAAACTATGCCAACATGGCCAAGATCCTTGAGCCTAACAAAAGCAACTAGAAGCCATCGCTGAGTCAGGCTTTGTGGAATTCTTGTTACTGCAGCTGAAGAGTGATGATCATGAGTTCTAGACCAACCTAGGCTATATAAAGAAACCCACCTTCAAAACAAAACAAAAATCATCCAATTGACCTCACAGCATTTATCTCCATTCACTTGATATTTAAACCCATGTTCCGTTTTTCCCTTCATGAGACACAGGACTAGCTGGTCAAAATGTGCAAAGAAGGACCATGGATGTAAGCTGGACAGGGTGCTGCCTAGAATACACAAAGTCCTATCTATACCCCAAACCACACAAACCAGGGATGGTGGTACATACCAGTATACTCCAGAGAAGAGGCAAAAACATCCAAAGCTCAAGATACTAAGTGACTGAGAGAAGCATCAGTGACTGTTAAAGCAAGCATGGGGTCTAGCAAAATCCTATTTACAAAATATGAGGTCGTGAAAACAAGGAAGATAGACTGAGATAAGAGAAAGACTTGGGGGGTGGATGGAGGATTGAGGAAGCAGAGAAGGGAGTGTGAAGCAGAGAAGGAAAGGGAGAGGTGACGCCAACAGGTAACTGCTTTAACAGTTTCCTACAACTGTTTAAAATGTGAGGAAAACAGAATGGGCACATAACTGCACTCCTGTTTACTTTCAATTTTTAATCAATATAGCCATGTTAATTGAGAAACAGAAAAAAAAATCTGCCTAAATTTGTCAAGTTATTTCAAGCATTTGAGAAGAAAACAAGCAGCAATCACTCTCCAATGCTAACTAAGCATCTTCGGGCACTACATGGAGCACAAGGTTGGGTCCACCCCTCATACTGGGTATGTTGGAGTTCAATCAACAGAACAGGAATACTATAGATTGTAGGAGCCAAGTTCAAGAAACTAGGCAGTCTGTCCATCTGTGGAACCGTGTATCTGGAGCTGGAATTAAAGCCACTAGGCTTTAAAAATATTTGGTCTCATGGCCCAGTGTCTCAGCAGACTCCCAATGAAGAGAGTGAGGAGTGGGAAGGTAGGACCCGACTTGTACCTAATAGGACACAGCCAGCTATGACAGGGTGACCATTAAGGAGACCACAGACAAGTGAGCCACTGAAAAAGAATTAAGACACAAGCAGGGCCTGGGCCTAAAGGAGGGACAGTCACAGTTAAACTGTGGCAAAGTCAGAGAGAGGCTGGTACTGCCATCCTTATGGGCCACACCACAGATTGGGCAGGGGTGACAGGTAGATCCTAAAGAAACTTCACTCAAGTCTGGATCTCTGTTGGATTCTATTGTTTCCAAATTATTTCAAACACTATGTGAGATTTTTAATGAAATGTCACCAATATTTTTCTGTGTAAATGGCAAAAACACTGTACTTCAACAACTTCCTGTTATTACAAAAAGATTTCTAAGACCTAAAAGTTAAAACCACATACACCCACGCTGAGCGGAACATGACCAATGTGAAACCATCTCAGAAAGGATTATTAGGGTAGCCAAAATGCCACCTAGCCAGTATTTAAAAGCCTACCTTCCTTTTCCAATTACTTATTACAGCCCTCACAATGTTAGCCACAGAGTTACAACATGGCCCGGGAACTCTAGCCCTCAGAGACATCAAGTGAAATGAAGGCGCACATCCGTACACAGTCAATTACAGCTTACAGGCTCACTGCAAATGACATAGACAGTGGGAGTCACGGAGACATTCGTCACTTACTGAGTGGTTAAGCAATGGAATAGATCTGTCAGCGAGAACTACAGAACCACAACAAGAATCAAGTACTGCTACATGCTACCATGTAGACTGGCTCCAAAAACATCCTGCTAAAGTGAAAGATGTCAGTCAAAGATTCATGGTCACTAGAATTTTGTTTCTATGAACTGTCCAGAATAGGTGAAGCTCCAAAGACAGACAACAACAGGTGGGCTGCCTGTGAAGGCAGAGGCTTCAGGAAACAGAAAGTGACTATGAGTCCAAATTTATTTGGGGAACTTAAAAGACAGTGGTAGAGGCGGCACAACTCCAGTCTATAAGCCAAACTTTATAAGCACACATAACTTTAACTGTGTGGTATGTAATTACATCTAAAAACAAGAAAATCAAATGGTGGATTACCAGCACAGGAATAATTCTAGCCAGCTCTACTCTGTAGATCACAAATCCCAAGGGAAAAGAGAAATTATGAGCTGTTATATAAAGAACTACCACCTCAGAAGCTATAAATACAGATATTTGTGAGTCTGGGAGGGTTAAAGCAGAAAGGAGCTTCCAGGTGTTAGGTTTCAAACCTGAGACAATTGGCTGAAGGGTCTATTTAACATATCAAAGGAGACCTGGCAGCCAGGTTCTCCCACAACCCCTTCCCGACCTGTTATGAGGCCCTCCTGGCTGGTATACCTGCCCCCTACCCTGAATTCTCCAGCCCTGGGGCTGGGCTTCCCTTCCCCAGCGGCTCTTCTATATATAATCCAACCATCTAGGTTACCTGGTCCTTTTATCTCTTCTTTGGACACCCTGGCTGCTGTACCTTGTCTCAGTCTCTCCGCTTTCCTTTTCCATCTACCGCTCTCCACATGGCTTGGGTCATGTCCACTCTGGACTCAACCAGATGTCTCTGCCTCTGGTTGTGCTCATCCTTTTATCTAGGATAAATTTTCTCCTCCACCATACCTGGGAGCAGTCATGTCCTTTCCTTTTGTTTTTAATTCACCAGGGAAGAGAAGAGTCAGGGAAAGGAAACGTTGAGTGCAGAACGGGGCATGGATATCATTAGAGTACATCATATGTATGTACAAAAATGCACTTTATCATTCTGTATCAGTATTCAGTAACACAAATGCTAAAATATGCAAAATAAAGCCAGAGAATAAAGGGAGACCAAAGAGTAAAGTAGCATCACTGATAGGAAGAAAGACCAGATACTCAAAACACTAATAGCTGTCCATGTGTAGCGACCACAATTGCTTATTTTCGTGATGGGGAAGTTCAGCCAATCACATTTGGCTAGGGCGTGGCCTCCTGGAGCCAGGGAAGATAAACTTAGAGATTCAGGTGTGCGCTCTCTCTTTTTTCTTATTTCTCCCGTTCGCGCGCTGGACCCTG
>LOEQ01009982.1:12806-36043 GCA_001685075.1 Bramus lutescens | reverse complement strand
AGAGAGAGAGAGAGAGAGAGAGAGAGGACATCACTATGGAGTCTACTTTCTCCAGGAAAGCGTTCAGAGCCTTCTTAAGTATGACTGAGAGCATTTAAGAATCATGACTTGAATGATGAAAGGTTTGGGTGAATTTTTCTCTTTTATTGAAAATGTTTTTTCATATGATTTTCATACATTTTTTCATACAATTTTTATGTTTTTTTATACTGTAATCATTCTGATTACAGTTTCCCTTCCTAAACTCTTCCCAATTCTTCCCCTCCTCCTTCTACCCAGATCCACACCGTTTCTGTCTATCGTTAGAAAATAAACAGGCATCTAAAGAAGAATAAGAAAATAAAAACAAGTCAGAATAGAATAGAGCAGAAGAAAAAGCCAAAAAAATGCACACAAGAAACACATACAGATGTAGAGACACACACGTTTGCACACACGGGAATCCTGTTAAAGTACAAAATCAGAAGCCACAGTATATACACAAAAGACCTGTAAGGTAAAAAATATATATATAAATAAACAAGCCCTGACACAATATTATGAGACAAAGAACCAAAGATGCCATTCAGTTAGTTTTGTGTTGGCACTGCTGGATATGGGGCCTGCCCTTAAGAGTGGAGGAAACCAGTTTTTCATTTGTGAAACTTATCAGGTGGAGAAAGCTTCTGGGTTAGCGGTGGGGGTGTTCCTGCTTCTCGCAGCACTGGACCCCATGAGATGCAGACCTGTGCGAGCCCTGTGCACAATGTCATAGTCTCTGTGAGTCCGTATGTGCGTCGGTTGTGCTGTCTGCCTTGTTTCCTTGGTGACCTCCATCCCCTCTGGCGCTTACAACCTTCTAATTCTAATTTCTTAATCATATGTCCTTGAAGTTGATCCTGGGGAATAACTCCAGTGGCTTGACATGTGTGTGTGCATGATCTTTATCAGAGTAGCCTGCAGGGAGTTATATCAACGATTTGTGCAATTTGTACTCTGATGGAGTCCTGTATTTCCTTTGCTGAGCTAGGGTTCTCATAGGATGACGTCCTAGGCAATAGCAGCCATCATACTTAGAATCTGTAAGAAGGCAAGGCCAGGCAGGGCAACGTAGCAAATCCCTGCCCGAGGCTTTCAGGATGAGCCCCTGGGTCCCAGAGGCTTTGGCCCTCACATCCGTTCGTGGAGTAGAACATCCAGTCCCTTCAACAGAGTGACCCTCACCCAGCTGTGTGGCATCCTCACGAATGTCCTTTAGCCTGTGCCCAGGAACTTAATGAGCCTGTGATCTGAGTACCGAGAAGGACAAGGGTCTCCGCTGCAGGATATATAAAACCTGAGCTGTCCAAAACCCAAATCCAAAGTCTTCACCTTACTGTTCTGTCTGGTTTTCCTGCGGCCAGGAGCTTGATTTGTTAGGACACCTGGCCGCTCAGCTGGTGAGAAATGACAGCAGGGACTTCACAGCAATTTTCATTGAAAGAGAGCAGATAAATGTCATTCGTCCTTGGCCCTTAATAGTTTTCAAATGAGAACTTTATTGCGTATTAATGAGCACTAATTGATATTTGTGGACTCATTTTTATGGAACTCATGCACATACAATTTACCTAATAGTAGCTAAGTGCCGCCAGGTAACAGTGGAACTCTGAAAGTTAGTGAGGGTTTTGTATGATGCTTTGGTTTTTACAATTATCAAATTCCAGTCTGTGGAATATTAAGGGGTCCCCAGAATCCCAGTATGAGGCAGCAGAGATTCTCAGGCTGGTTTTGTGGTTGTGCTGACAGGTACCTGAGAGTCAGCCACACACTTCCGGGCAGGTCTCTGAAGTCGGGAGATGTTCCCGAGTAACGCAGCAGTATCCCAGCTAGTGAATTGTTGTGGAGTATTACTTTAACTTGGTCAAGGTGTGTTTTGTTTATTTCTGCTGCATTTGTTTAATTATGTAAAGATGTGTTGCTGTTTCACCTGACCTGCCTGAGGTACCTGATTGGTCTAATAAAGAGTTGAACAGCCAATATCTAGGCTGTAGAGGAATAGGTGGGGCAGAAGGTGGGGCAGAGAGAGTAAAAAGGGAAGAGAGAACAAGAGAAGACAATGAGGGAGAAAGAGAAGGAAATGCCTGGGACCAGACAGCCAAAGAGCTGCCCGCCAGCCAGACATAGAAAAAGCAGGAAAAGTAGGACATACGGACTGCAAGAAAAAAGAGAAAGGAGGGGAGCAGAGAAAAATGTATAGCTCAATGAAATCAATTTAAAAAAAAAGATTGAAAGAAAGGTAAAAAGTTCCAAGGCAAAATGTAGATGAAGAGAAACAGGTTAAATTTGGTTCTAAGAGCTACCAAGAAGTGAGCCTAAGCTAAGACCGAGCATTTTGACTAACAATAAGTCTCTGTGTCATGATTTGGGGGCTGGTTGGTGGCCCAAAAGAAAGCCTGCTACACCTTTGGGTCATGTCAGCAAGTAGGTATTGCTTGCCTACTGTGTGTAACAGGCACTGTGCTAAATGTTTGAGTGGCACTGGGTTGGCTTGTTCCCAGGGGGTATCCTACCTCTTAGCACGGTGGCTAGGAGGTAATATTAACCATTGTTCATTGAATTAAACAATATGATCTCTGCTCTCGAGGTCTGTAATTCATTATTCTTACAAAAGCTGATTTTTTTAAATTTTATTTTATTTTCTGTGCTTTTGTATGCAGGCGTTAGATCCCCACGAACTGGAGTTACAAGCAGTTGCAAGCTGCCATGTGGATGGTGGGACTTGAACTCAGGTTCTCTGGAAGAGCATCCAGTGCTCTTAACTGCTGGGCCATCTCTCCAGCCCCACAAATTTGCAATACAGATATTCAGGGAAACAATATGGATGGGTGGATAACGTTGGTCATGTGTACCCTCATGTTCTATACAGATGACTCTTCTAGATGGTGGAAAAGAAAGAAGTTAACATTTATTGAAGATACAGTAGGTATAAATTGCCTTGCATATGTGCCACATGTGACATGATTTAATCATCAACAATCCCATGAAGCATATATTCCTGTTTCATTGAGCAAGCAGCTAAGAACTGAAGAAATCCTGTCATGAGACACTACTATTAGAGTATTTTAAAGCTGGAGCTTAAATTGAGACCAAGCTATGTCTATCACAGTGCCATTAATGGGTTAATTAATTGATCAATTAGTCTCTGCATAAGAGGGAAGCCAAACTCCACATACTGGATGGAGGGGTAAGTTGGTCCAGGGATAGACATTACAGTATTCTCTTTGTTTAGATGACTCACTGTTTATAAAAAATCACTGTTTATGGGACTAGAGAGATGATTCAGAAGGTACAAACACTTGATGCTCTTGTAGAGGACCAGGGTTCAGTTCCTAATGCCCTCACGACAGCTCACAGTGATCTGTAATTCCAGAACTTGGGCATCTGATGCTCTCTTTTGGCCCCTGTGGGTACTTTGACTGGAACCTTTGGGAATCCAGGCCAGCATCCGGTTTGCATACTGGCAGCAACAGCATCCTAGAGAGATAGAATGCATCATCATAGATATCTGTGACCGTACACACCCTTGTTTCCTAGCTCTGGAGCTCCGTCATGATTCAAGTTGGTTTGTTGCGCTTTAATGTATGGTGCTGGCAATCAAACCCCAAGCCCAGAACATACTAGACGAGCCCTTTACCTGAACTGAGTTCCCAGGCCTGTCATGATTTTATTTTACTGTTAGTAAGGCAGGGTCCTTCTCTATTGGAGGTGAGAATATGATCCAAGGTGCTTGTGTTTGAGACATAAAAATGTATGTGTTTGAATGTAAAGGACGACTCAACACTTGCATGTTTTCCAACACATACAGACTTATAGATGTAACTTTAAAAATAACAAAAACCTCCCCCTATTGTTTTGTTATTTTTCCTGGGGAGACTATTTCTGTCCAACCCAGAAAGGGAAGGCAATGACTGATCAAGTTAATACTTCTGTCTAAGTCCACTGTGGAGAACAAAAAAGCTATCAGGTTACTTATAGAACATGAGGGAGGGATTACGTTGAGCATGGCAACACTTAGGCAGCTGACGCAATGCCCAATCCTATTGTCAGGATTTCTGTCCTGCCTGGTTCCTGCAATCACTAAGTCCCAAAGAAATCACACAGAGGTCTACATTAGTTATAAACTGATTGGCCNCTGTGGCTGGGTCATGACTGCAGACTAGGACTTCCTTCTTCCCAGAATTCTCCTTCTCATTGACCACCTCTACTTCCTGTCTTGTCCCGCCTATACTTCTTGCCTGGCTATTGGCCAATCAGTGTTTATTTAAAATATAAATGACAGAATACAGACCATTGTCCCACACAATCCAGCATGGGTGGCAAATCATGAAACCTATATCCTGGAGTTCCCTACCCAACCCGAATGTTTGCTGCTTACACAACCTGAGGGACAAGCCTTCTGTGTCAGTTTCCCTCCAGTGAGTCTTGTAAGTTTCTTGAGCCTCCTGAGTCTTCTAAGTTTCTTGTGAGCTTCACAAGCCTGTGAGTCTCCCTCTCCCTCTGTGTTTTAATCTGGAGGAAATGGCCACACAATTAAATTTACCTTGTTACCTCTCTAGAGTCCTTTGCTTAGGTCCCCATTTACATTTGGAATCATTGTTTGGCAAAAAGACGTTCTGTCGTCTCTTTTTTAAAATACATTTTTATAAAATTCTTAGAGTTTCATATAAGCATACAAAGTATCTTGATAACCTTCACCTTCATTCCTCCCTCCAGCTCCTACCAGATCCACCCAACTCCCAACTTCACTGGACACTTTATGTACACACACGTGCAGATAGACAGACAGACAGATGGATAGAGATACAGATATATCCCACTGAATTCAATTTGTGCTGCCATACATAGGCATGGGACAATCTATTGGAGCAAGGCCCATCTACCAGGGCCACATCTTAAAAACCAACCAAACAAACAAACAAACCTCTCCATCCTCCAGAAGCCATCAACTGCTTATAGCACCTAGTTCTCATATTTTTCACAGCCTGAAATTTTTAGACAAGATTATTACTTCTTTCGAACTGTTTTCTGCCCTCCCCACTTGGAACCCCCTTGCGTGTGTATTGGAACACTCCCTATCATCTCTGCGCTCATTTTATTGACCATTCTTCCCCTATGCTTCATCTTCGAGAATCTCTCTTGCTAAGTCTTGAAGGTAACCAGTATTTCTCTCTAAAGTATTTAATCTAGGGTATTTTGTTTCAGATGTTCTATTTTTATCAGAGGGAGCTCTGTCCAGCTCTTCGTATTTTTGTTTCCTGGCCCTTCTCTTGTTTGGCTTTCTTTTCTCGTAGCCATGTAGAACAGTTGTTTTAAGGCCTGTATGTGCTAGCTTCATCATTTCTGTTATCTGTTTCCATCAAACTATATTTTAAATCTTTTATATCTGTGAGTCATATTTATTTTGAATCTTTAAATGCCTGGCATGTTTACTGGATATTTTGTGTGTGTGTGTGTGTGTGTGTGTGTGTGTGTGTGTGTACGTATCTACATGATCATCTATATGTGCATGGGGGGCACATGTTTTAGATATATGTGTGCATGCACATGGAGAGGCCAGAGGTTGGAGTGGCTTGTCTCCACCAGTTGTCATCCACTTTACCTTTTGAGACAGGATCTCTCCCTGACTTTATTCTCACTAATCCAGCTACACTGGCTCTTCCTGCCTCTGCCTCCCCAGTGCTGTATTGCCCTGTTAGGCTTTTTAAAAAACATGGATGCTGGGGATTGAACCTTATACTTGTCAACAAGCATTTTACAGCTGAGCCATGTCTCCAGTTCCTGGATGATAGACATTTCTAATTTATGTTGCTAACTGTTAGATCCTGTTGTGTTGCTGAAAAAGAACTGGATTGTGTTCTTGAGATGGCTGAACACTCTAAGAATTGCTCTGGTCCTTCATAGGCTTCTTTGTTTGCTTGCTTTGGGTTTTGTTTGTTTGTTTGTTTGTTTGTTTGTTTGTTTTGAAGCACTATTAGGGCAGGCCCACAGCATCTTTTGGACTTGAGTTCATTTAGTTCAACTCTTATGGTGTGATTTTTTTTTTTCCTGAAGATTCTCTTCAGGGTTCTGCCTATTATGAGTCTCTCTTCTCTGGCTGCTGGGAACACTGTGATGGCAGCTCTAGGGGCTGTGCAGCTGCTGCCTGCCAATAGTTTCTGCTCTCACTTGTGCAGAGACCATGAAAGCCTCAGGCTCCCTGCAGATCCCCTAAGCACCTTCTCTCTCTTTCCTCCTTTCTACATCTTCCCTGTTTCAATACTCTATTTTATAGATTCCAGCCACCTCAACAACCCTAAACTCCCAGCTTTTTCTTTCTCTCCCCACCTCTTTCTCTTGATAAAACATCTAGTTTCTGTTTGGATTCGTTTTCCCTCCTGGTGCCCCAGTCCAGAATTTGCCTTCAAGCGGAATGTCTCTTAGGAACCAAAGTCCTATGATCTGTTGCCTAATGTCTGAAAAAAGCATTGCTTCATACGTTTTGTCTGGTTTCTAAGTTGTTTATAGTAGGAAAGCATTTCTCACAGTGGTTAATTCTTCCTGGGCAGTAGCAGAAGTTCTATGAATTGCAAAATAACTTGTTGGTGGCCATGTGACCAACTTTTCAATGACCAGAAATAAATAGGATTATTTATAATAAAATTGAATAACTAGGTTAATAAATAGAATATAAGACCACTAAAAGCCCCATAAAACACAGTTTTAGATACGAATTTTATAGTGACTGATAAAAGGCCTTGGGTCTGCTGCTGTGCATAAAATTACCACAGTTCCCCATGGGGACATTGTGTATGGGGATGTGGGGGTGGATTTGCCTTAGGAAGGATGTGGCAGACTTTACACCTTGAACCATGAGATCTGACTCTCTCCTCATGGTCTGAGGCTTCTCCCTAGTCAGCCAACACTATAACCTTTCAATTGTGCCCTTTTCAATGGTCGAGCCCTCCAATGTTTCAGAACTTGGACCTAGGAGTTTGTCAGCCCTAGAGATTCACCTGCGATAGGTTCCTTTGTGAATTTCTGTAACTAAGTGCCACCTTTGGGATTGCATGTCTGCCCCATATGGCAATCTAATTTTGTCCTACATAAGATTCCTGAACTGGGTATTTGTGGGCCAAAGGAAGGGTTTCTCAAGACTCAACTCCAAAAGCTTTCTTGAGTATATAATGTATCATATGTCTTTACCAGGGAGTCTCAGTTTCATATGCTGGGGACAGCTGGCAATGACTGGAGACTTGTGGTTGTTGGAGATGTGCGGTTATTGGAGCTGGGAGGAAAATGCCAGGCACGCCACAGAACACCCTACAGTCATGGAATGGCCCAGAGGGAGGAAAGTGCCAGGCATACCACGGAACATCCTACAGACATGGAATGGTCCAGAGGGAGGAGAGTGCCAGGCATGCCACTGAACATCCTACAGACATGGAATGGTCCAGAGGAAGGAGAGTGCCAGGCATGCCACTGAACATCGTATACTCATGGAATGGCCCAGACAACAAAGGATTGTCAAGCAAGGAAGATGCGTCTTTGGCTTTCCAGAATAATGGGAAAGACAATATGAAGACACATCTCCTTTCAGACTGCCACAGTGTAATCTGCTCTGTGATTTGTGACATCGCTCAGCAGGGAACGTGTAAAATAAAGAGTCTTTTTAGTTGTAATTCTAACAAAATTAGAATATGAGTAGCCATGCCTTGTTTGCTTCTTATCCAGTCATCTGCTCAGACCACACAAGGATTCAAATGCTTGATGGGAGACGGTGGACTTCAGTTTTCTCATGATTGCTCTGTCAGGAAGCTGGTAAATAATTCAGAAGCATAGTAGAGGCCAGTGACCAGGCAACACCTGGTGCTGTATTGTCCGTGTTTAAGCACACAGACTCCAAAGATGACACTCTACACCTGTCACCATTGTTCTGCTTTAATCATGGGTCTAGTGTTCTGTGACTGTGGATTTACTAATTAATATTTGTTCCAAGTCTCCTCCACAGAGAACCCTGTACTGGCGGGGCACTTTCAAAAGCACAGAGTGGAAATGGCTCCCTCATAAGGTTCCTCCATTGTCCCTAGGTTTGTTCTCTTTCCTAAAGGATGGATTGGTTTCAAAAGCAAGGATGGGACTCAGGCATGTCCAATCTGTAACCCATAGACCACATATGCCTCCCCTTTCTCTCTCTCCCACCCCACCCCTCCTCCTCATCTATCTTTGTAGCCAGACTGGCTTCCAGCTCCTGCTCACTTAGCTGGGCATTCCAAGCCCTGAGATGTCTGGCTTTACTTCTCTGAAGATCACACTATTCATATTACTACAAACATCTTCTGAGAGAAGTGACGCCTTCCTCAGCCCATTTCTCAGTCCCTCCTCCTAGAACCTGACAAGCCCATTGCACTTCTGACAATTTAAAAACCAGGCCAAGCTCAGGACAACTCAGCTGTCTGGACATGGAAGGCTCCTCCAAACACCGAGAGATGAGAGCAAACAGCTACAAGATAATTAAAACAGAGAGACAACATGGGATACTCAGCCTGAAATCACCTAGAATCAAACAGCTGAAGCCAAGAGCTAGCTGGGCGGTGGTGGTGCACGCCTTTAGTCCCAGCACTTGGGAGGCAGAGGCGAAGGGATCTCTGTGAGTTCAAGGCCAACCTGATCTACAAGAGCTAGTTACAGGACAGGCTCCAAAGCTACAGAGAAACCCTGTCTCCACAAAGAAAAAAAGAAAAAGAAAAGAAAAGAAAGAAAAAAGCAAAAAAAGCAAGAGCATGTGGAAAGATCTTAGAACACAAATTTTGAGGAGGGAAAGGGAGAAGATATGACTCATAAGTCAAAAGTAAAGTTTTTAAAGAGCTTAGCCGTAAGGTTCTGGAGAGTTAAGAGATTTTATTTTTAACCTAGAAATTACTAAACATACTTTATCTCTGTTTCTAAAGTACTCATTACAATGAGTTTAATATATTTATTAAAGTATTTTCTATCTTAAAATGTTGTGATATTTATAAGCATAGAACTACACATAGTAGAATGTGACGACGTATAATTAAGATAGTAAAAATATTTTAAACCTGTGTGTGCATGTTTGTCAGCTGGTCTACTTGCTTTCCTGCAGGGCCCAGCGTGGGAGCGCGTGGAGCGCTGACTGCCCTCTGGTGGTGAACTGGAATCAACATCGTGTATGACCTGAGATGCCCACTCTCGATCACGTGGCAGCCGNNNGGCAGCAAGGGGCCAGCTGAAGAATGTCTGGTGTTCAAATAGGACTGCTGAAAGAACCTAACTGAAACTCCCCTCACTTCTACTGGAATCCCTCTTCGACCCTGGATTTGGAGTCTGGCGGCAGCTCTGGGATGGGGCCTCTGAAGGAAAAACTTCAGTTGTTTCTGCATCCTTGCCAGGGAGTAGCCGCAACTGAGTAGGTGCCCGTGGAGGGGGCATGTGCTGACATGGAGCTGGAAATCAACTGCTCTGAGTTCTGTGACAGTTTTCCTGACCAGGAGCTGGACCGGAGACCCCTCCATGATCTTTGCAAAACAACCCTTGTAAGTGAGCAGCCGTGGGCATCAGTGCTACTCATACACACGGGGGTGGGGGTGGGGATGCGGGTAGGGTTGGTGATGAAGATGGTGTGGTGGGCATGTGGGTGGTGGTGGGGATGGGGGAGATGGTGGGGATAGGNGGTGGGGATGGTAGAAGAGGAACTGCCCATGTAGGACAAGCTTTGCCCAGCTTTGGCGCTTCCTCTAGAGCCTTCATTCTTGTTTTGTTTTGTTTTTTGAGACAAGGTTTCTCTGTGTAGCCCTGGCTGTACTGGAACTTGCTAGGTAGACCAGGCCAGCCTTGAACTCACAGAGATCCACCTGTCTCTGCCTTCCAAGTGCTGGGATTAAAGGCGTGCACTACCACCACCCAGCCCATCCTTCATTCTTAATGGCTTCTTTTTTTTATGCACCTCCAGATTGACTCACCACACAGCAGTGCAGATGTCTCTCCGCTGTCTCCCGCCCTCTTGGGGGTTGTTTGGACTTTTCTCAGCTGTGGATTATTTCTGGTGCTTTTCTTTCTTGCTTTCACAATTCGCTGCAGGAAGAACAGGTAAGCGACTTCCTGCCTAGATTCTCACCTCCTGTAGCCAGTACTGTGAAATCCAGAGTGCTAACATCATCTTGGCCCCACGAGCAGCTTAGCCAGCATCCACCCCAGTGAAGCCTGTGATCACAAGGGTCTTGTCTCCCTTGTTCCCCATGTGTCTCCAGCATTTAGAACAGATTGACACGTAATGGGCGCTCAGTAAATATGTCTGGTGGTCTTGGAGGGGAGACCAATCCAAGCCGTGAATGCTGCCAAGAAAATGACTGGGGAAAGCACGTGTTTCAGGGTGAGAGAACTACAAGATTTCTATCATGTAAGCTAGGGGCCGGCCAGCAAATTACACAAGGATGGCATTGTCTCCCATGTGGTTTACTCCCAGGGAACCAGTAGCTGCAAGCATTCCAGAGCAAGCTTTGTCAGCTGAAACAAAGAAACTTGGGGCTGGAGAGGCAACCTGGCTGGTTGAGTGCCTGCTTAGCATTTACAAAGTTCTGGGTTCAGTCTCCTGCATCACATACAACTGGGTGTGGTGACTCTTATAAATCCCAGAACTCAGGAAGGGAGGCAGGAAGATCAGGAGTTCAAGGTCATTGTTTTAGGGTTTTATTGCTGTGAAAAGATTACCAAGACTAGGTGACTCTTATAAAGAGAAAGCTTCTGTTAGGGTTGGCATATGGTTTCAGAGGTTTAGTCTATTATATGAAGAGTGGTATGGAGTCATGCAGGAGGACATGCTGGAGAAGGAGCTAAGAGTTCTGATCCACAGTCAGCAGAAGGAGACTGGATACCAGCCTGGGTGTAGCTTGAGCATGTAAAACCGCCAAGCCTGCCCCAACAGTGACATACTTCTTCCAACAAGGCCACACCTACTCCTGCAAGGTCACACCTCCTAATAGTGTCACTCCTTATAAGCCAAGCATGCAAACACCTGAGTCTATGGGGCTATTCCTAGTCAAAGCGCCAGTCATCCTTGGCTATAGCAAGTTTGAGATAGGCTCTTCCTTCCCAGCCAATGAGATGGCTCAGTGGGTAAAGGAACTTGCTGCCAAGTTTGATGACCTGAGTTTGATCTCTGAGATCCCACATGGTAGAGAGAGAAAACTAGCTGTTGCAAGTTTTACATAGACACACACACGCACGCTAAAAACTAGAATAAGATTTAAACCTCGCACTCCCAAAAAGGAAAGAAAGCCTTAACCTGAGAATACCGTGCCGTGGGCTCCCACAGTACACACAGTGGCCAGTTCAGTGGCTGCAGGGGCTGTGCCTTCCCTACCCACAGAGCTGAAGGAGTAGAAGAAGACACAGAAGAGACATCCGCCCATGTTAAGAACAGACAAGCACAATCCCTCGATTGTTGAAGCACTGGGTCTAGAATCCATTTTAAGTTTCAGTGACAATGTTGTCCTTTGAGGATAAATGCCATAGAACCTACATCTTGAGATTTAAGACTACAAAGGTGAACTGTGATTCTGGGTATACAGCTTTGTGGATATTTGCTGAGGATTAGTGTTTGAACTGGGAGAATTAGTATTTCGTTAGGATCTGCTATAAAGTTAAATGTAGTTTGAGTGTTATGCTTTCAAGGACAACCTAGTATTTTTCTTCTGACAAGACCCATAATTTTTATATGTAATTGTTCACAAGGCAGGGTTTATCAAGCATGGGGGTAAAGATGGCTCAAAGGTTCTAGTTGCTTTTCCAGATGACTCAAGTTTGATTCCCAGCTACACGACAACTCTCATCCTGCTATAACGCCAGTTCCAGAGCACCCAAAGGCCTCTTCTGGCCTCTGCAGGTACCAAGCACACATAAGACACACAGACAGGTATGCAAGCAAAACACCCATACACACAGAATTAAAGTTTAAAAGCTTTATCAAACATGCATGCATACTACTAAAACAGAAACACCTGCTGGATGTGGGGGTGAGCGCCTTTAATCCCAGCACTTGGGAAGCAGGGGTAGATGGATCTCTGAGTTCAAGATCAGCCTGGTCTACAGAGTGAGTTCCAGGACAGCCAGGACTACACAAAGAAAACCTGTCTCAAAAGAACAAAACAAAACCCAGAAACACCTATGAGCAGCACTGAAATGGAAACATCTATATTTTTGTCATTCCACCAGATTTTCTGCCTGTCTTGTTTGCAGTGGGAGCATGACTTGGTGTAACGAATGATATCATAAGAAGCCCCATAGTTCAAATTACAGTGTATGGCAACGTAGCTTATGAGATCTGAAAGGGAAGATGAAAGAACTCATTTTTAAGAGTGCCTTACTGAACATAAAATTTGTTCAAATGAGCAACATCACAATCAGATGGTCTGGCTTATTTCTGTTGAAGTCTCCTGTGCATGCGTACTGTGTGTGTGTGTGTGTGTGTGTATGTGTGTGTGTGTGTGTTCCCACACAAGTGATTACATATGAATGCCAAAGGAAGAAAAGTATATTACAGAAACAAAATAGTATAATGATGATTACGTTTAGTTGTAGACATTGCATTTTTTTTAATTTTAAAGTAAAGTTAACATAGCCGACAACAAAAATTCAATAAAGATGTAGGAAACCTGACCAAACTGGTACTTATATGACCCTCCTCCCAACAGCATCAGGCTCACATTCTTCACAAGGACACACAGAACATTTACCAGATTTACCTGGAAAGATCCTAGGCTCTAGACAAAGCTGTACTGCATTTAACTGTGGCTAGGGGCTCAAACTTGCAACCTCAGTACTCAGGAGCCAGAGCCAGGGGGAGAGCAAGTGTGAGGCTAGCCTGGGTCATATAGGAAGGTCAGGAAAGGTTAGACCCTGTCTGAAAAATAAAAAAAATGAAGAAGAAAGGAAAGGAAGAAACACGTATAAACAAAATTCAAGTCGTACAAAGAATGTTCACTATTACAATGGAATTAAATTGAACTGAGAAAATCTTAAAGTACACAGAATCTACTTAGGACACTTTAATAAAACCAAAGAAGGAATCAAAAGAAAAAGTAAAATAGAAAATACCTTGGACTGAATGAAAACAAACATGTACCAAGGTTGGTGAGCTGTCTTTAGAGTACTCTGGGCACATGAAGAAAGGTCCCAGGTGCTAATCTCACCATCACCTGCTTTAAAAAAAAAAGACTAAAGAACAAATGAGCCTAAACAAATAGTGGAAAGGAAATGATAAGGATCAGTAGAAATCGATAAAATAGAAAACGCAACACAATAAAAATAAATAAATCAAAACCCAAAGCTGCGTCGGGTAGTGGTGGCGCATACCTTTAATCCCAGGACTCAGGAGGCAAAGGCAGGTGGATCTCTGTGAGTTTGAGGCCAGCCTGGTCTACAGAGGGAGTTCCAGGACAAAAGATCATAAGAAGTGCTGTGGACCAAAATCCATTATACAGTGGGGAGGTAAGAAAGGAAAGATAGAATAACCCATTTTCAAAGGTGCTTTATTGAACAATGAAATTTATTCACAGGCGCATCATTGCAATCAGATAATCCAGTCAAGCATGGTGATACACGCCTTTAATCCCAGGACTCCCCGAGAGGCAAAGGCAGACACACTCTGAGTTTGAAGCCAGCCTGCTCTACAGAGTGAGTTCCAGGAGAGCTGGGGCTACACAGAGAAACCCTGTCTCAAAAAAAAAATCAGACAAAATTAGATGATCTATTTCAGTTCTGAGAACTTGTGCATGTGTGTTTGTGCGCGCGTGTTTGTGTGTGTGTGTGTGTGTGGTGTTGTTGTTGTTGTATGTGTTGGAAACACTGCTTCCCTACTTCCTTTGGCTTTTACAGTCTTCCTAACCCCTCTTCCTCATAGACCCCTGAGCCATGAGGAGAGGGCTGGAACGTAGACAGCCCATCTAGGGCTGAGCACTCTCCACTCTCTTGCTCTCTGTATGTTGACCAGGACCAGGTATGAATTTCTGTATTAATTTCCATCTACAGGAAGATGCTTCTCTGACAAAGGCTGAGTTATATACTGACCTATGGGGATAGCAATAAGTCATTAGGAGTCATTTTATTGCTATATTGATCTAGAAGAATAATAGTAGTTGGTTTTCCTCTTGTGCCCGTGACCTATCTGCCCGTCGGTTCTTGGCTTCATTGGCAGTTTCAGGAATAGGTTCTGTCTTAGTTAAGGTTTCTATGGTTACAACAAAACACCATGATCAAAAAACAAGTTGGAGAGGAAAGGATCTATTTGGCTTACACCTCAGCATTGCTGTTCATCACTGAAGAAAGTCAGGACAACAACTCAAACAGGGCAGGATCCCAGAGACAGGAGCTGATGCGTTATATAGCAAATCCAAAGGAATCAAATCTTTTTTTTTAATTCCAAGACAAGGTTTTTCTATGTAACAACCCTGGCTGTCCTGGAACTACCTCTTAAAGACCAGACTGGCCTTGAACTCACAAAGATCCACCTGTCTCTGCCTCTAGAGTGCTGGGATTAAGAGAGTGCACCACCACCTATCAAGGAATCTATTTTAAAAATGAAGTAACCCCCCTCAACAAAAAAACAATATGTTACAAATCAACAAATCAAAAAGATTTAACAAGTTTGTAGGATGTAAGACCATGCACAAAACTTAACTGTGTGTCAATTGATTAATTACAGACCACTGAAAAGTGAAGTTAAAGCAATACTATTGATAACATCAGGAGGATTGTGAGACTTTGTCTTTGGAAAGGAAAGGAAATGGTAAGGGAAAGGAGAAGGGAGCAGAAAGAGAGAAAAGAAGGAAGGCAATCTATACAGATAAATTGAACGATGCAGAATATTTATATCTGAAAACGATGACATGCTAGAAAATTAGAAAACCTAAATAAGTGCAGGGGGCTGTGTTCAGCACTGTTAAAAACATCGTTTCTCTAACTGATCTGTAGAACACCCAATCACAGCCATACACACCCTTTACCCTTTATATATATTCATCAAGCTGATCCCAAAATTCATACAAAGAACCTAGCATACCAAACACAGATTTCAAAGAGCATAAAGTCATTGGGAACCATCCAATTTCGGGCCTGACCACAAAGCTTGAGGAATAAAGTCAGCTCGGTGCTGGCAAAGATAGGCGTGCACACAGACTCAAAGAACTCACAGAGGTAAACCCACATTTCTGTGGCCCACACATGCCAACCAAGAGTACAGGCAATTTCGTGGCAAGGCAAGCTCAGCTTTTTCAACAAACAGCACTGGAGAAACTAGACACCCGCATGAAAGAAGTACCTCTGATCTGTACCGTGTACCCTGTTCAAAAACAAGACCTTAAACTGTGATCTTTATTTAAGCATAATAGAAAAATGTTGTGATCTTTGAAAAATATTTCTTGGATAAAGTATTAAAAGTATAACCCATAAAAGAAAATTTTTAAAATTTGGGTTCATAAAAATGAAATAACAACCTATCTTCCAAAGAGAGTCTTGAGAGTATAAAAAGAAAAAGCCATGAATTGAAATGAAATATTTACAAATCTGATAAAAATACTTTTATTTGCGTTTGTTGGCATGAAATGCCGGTAAGAGCACATTGTGGTAAAACTAGTCCACTGGCTTCTTCATAATTCAGTCTTATCCAGCAATCTTACTTCTAAGAGAAATGAGTCTATGTCTATAAAAAGACTTATTTTCAATGTTCATCACAACTGTATTTTAATAGCCCAAAGCTGAAAAATAGCATAAATATTCATCAATAGATGAATACAGAAACAAATTACTATATGATCATTAATACAATACTGTTTAGCCACAAAAATAAATCGCTGATACTTGGAAAAGTATAGACAAATCTGAAAATCATTATACTGAGTAAAGAGAAGCAGAGCAGGAACCTGGAGGCAGGAGCTGATACCGAGGCCTTGGAGTGCTGCTTGCTGGCTTGTTCTTCATGACTTGCTCAGCCTGCTTTCTTATAGAACCCAGGACTGCCAGTCCAGGAATGGCACCACCCACAATGGCCAGGGCCCTCCTACATCACTCCCTAAGAAAATGCTCTACAGACTTTCCTACATCCTCATACTGTGGAGGCATTTCTCCCTCCCTCCCTCCCTCTCTCCCTCTCTCCCTCCCTCCCTTCCTTCCTTCCTTTCTTTTTATTAACATAGCTTTTTTGATTCTTTGGGAATTTCACATCATGCACCCCAATCCCAATCATCTCCCAGTCTCTCCATATCCACACTCCACTCTTCTTGTAGCCTTTCACCAAAAATAAAATTTAAAAAAAAATAAAAATAAGTTTTAAAAAAAAGAAAAGAAAAAACTTCTCTGTCTTTCCCGCCTCTCTGTCACATATTCATTTGTCCTAGTGTCCGTGGAAGCTGTGGTGTGTCATCAATAGATGAATACAGAAACAAATTACTGTATGTTCACTAATAGAATTTAGCCACAAATGAATTGCTGATTGGCCCAAACAGCTTTACTTGCAAATGTTCATTGCAAAGAGTTGTTGGTCTGGTTCACAGCCTCTGGTTTCTAGTACACCATCAATACTGGACCCTCACTGAAACTTTTCTTGGATATACTGTTGTTGCCCTGAGTCAGGGAGATTCTGTGGCTATGGTTCCCTAGGACTGGTCCCTTCATGATCCCCTCCCTATGACTTTCATCACAGGTCATAGGTAGGGTAGATGTTGGGGTGTGCCAACTCAAAGCTCTGCATGTGGGCCTGAGTGGTAGTTGAGTTGGTAAGTCTGGGCTTCTCCTGGGACAGCCCCCCTCAGGCAAGGGTCAGGGCCAGCCCTCCCACACCCAGACCATCAGGATAAGTTCTCCTGTGCTCACAGTGAGGGTTGGGACCAGCTCTTCCAGGTGTGGGACCAATTCTCCTGTTGCTGTAGCTAGTGTGGGGAAGGCAGTTCTCCCAGGACCCTCCAGGATTGAGGCCAGCTCTCCTGTGCCCATGCCACTGGGGCCAACTCTTTTAGGAGAGGGCAGCTTTCCCACTGAGACAGCTGGCTAGGGGCAGGGCCAGCTCTCTAGTGCCCAGCCCATCGAGGGCCAGCTCTCCCATGACCCCCAGTGGTAATATGGGCCATGGACATCATCACAAACTCCAGCTGAGGTTGGACCACAGACCCATACATGGCCCTTGGCTGCAGCTCAGGCCTAGACATTACCATGGCCGTGGCCACTCTGTTCAATATTGCTGGGGCAGCAGCATGGCCCTTGGACATCAACGTTGCCTCAGGTGGCAGCCCAGACCACGGGCATCCCTATGGCCTTCAGTGGTATCATGGACCACAGACATCTACACAGACCTCAGCTGTGGTAGGGCCATGGACCCAGACATGGCCCTCGGTGGTAGCACAGGCCACCATATCAGCCTGTTCCTCACTGCAGTTTACTAACCATTTAGCTTCTCCTCTCCCATCTCTGCACTGCATACCTGTTTGGAGTGGTACCTGCCAGACAGGGCTGTGGCTGTCTTCTGCCCACCCAGGCTGAGGGGCACAGGGCAAGCCTGTCCAAAAGGTTTTATAATTCCTGTTACTCAAAATTCTAGAAAACTAATCCATTGCTAACTAACTTGAACTAGCAGAAGGGTCCACAGTTGACCGTAAGTGGGTGAGGTTAGCAAAGAAGAGACAGGAAAGAGGAATCATGAAAGATCATGAAAAAAATAAACCCTAAATAGCCGTGAATGATTATAGTGACACAGAGAGAAGACAGTTTGCACTGGGCCTGGAGAAATGGCTCAGGGATTAAGAGGACTGGCTGCTCCTCCAGAGACTCTGGTTTGATTCCCAGCACCCACCTTCTTGAAATTCCAGCCCCAGGGGATCTGACACCTTCTTCTGGCCTGCATAGGCACTGCACACACATACACACATGGTGCACAGACATACATACGTTCAGGCAAACACATAAAATAAAAATAAATGCTCTGCAGTCTTGTGTTTCTGAGATAGCACTCATGGGGAATAAAATGTATGACAGCAGGGATGTCTTCCTCTGTTTTTCCCTTTCTGTAGACTAGGCTGGTCTCAGACTCAGAGATCCACCTGCCTCTGCCTCCCAAGTGCTAGGATTAAAGGTGCATGCCATCACTGCCCACAGGTATGTTTTTCTAAAGGACTTGCTAAGTATCTTAAAACTATCTGATAACTTTACTAGATATTAATAATTATATAGAAAATATTTCCCTTAGAGTATTCATGAACTTACTAATAAGACTATTCCTTTAATAATACTTAATAATAATTCCTTACTAAACTGTACAACTTAACTATTGAAATTGTTGACTATTTCAGGCCCGAAGGGAAGCTCTCCTGGTATCTATTCTGACATGCACAAAAGAGGGGTCCTGTTGTACAATATGTGTCAGGCCATCCATGTTCAATAAGATCTTTTATTCTGAGCCCTTATTTCACTATTATTTGAGATGATAGTTATAAACTGATATCATGTATCTCAAAATTGACAGTGGAATTCCCACCATAATCTTCAGTAAAATGTTGCTGTGAGAACTATGAGTCATAATTATTGTGTAGAATGTGGACTTTTACTCTATGGGCAAACAAACAACCTGTCACTGTTTCACGAATGTGAGCAAAAGGCTCGTCTCCTGGCTCAGAGCCAAAGTAGTCGACACTAACGGCAGAAACAGTAAGCAGCATCTACTTAGCCTTATTGGCTCCCAAGACAATGACAGGCAGGGAACACAGTCCAAATCCCAAGAGCACGGTGAAGGGCCCACGAGGAAAGGTGGATGCTTAAATAACCAGTGAGTCACCTGTCAAGGAGAGGGGCACTGGGCCGAGAGGATTCACTGCCTTTACAGTGAGTTATAAGCTTTGTGTGTGTGTGTGTGAGAGAGAGAGAGAGAGAGAGAGAGAGAGAGAGAGAGAGAGAGAGAGAGAGTAACACAGAGAGAGGGAGGGTTGGAAGGACGTAGGGAAGGAAGGAGATTGAGATCTATGTTGTCTTTCAAGGTTCCTCATGTATTATATAAGCAATCCTGAGAAGGGCCTGGATAAAGAACAGACAGGCAGTGTGTCTCGAGGTACCCAGCAAGACTCTACAGAGAAGCTCCTAGGCCCACGCTAGCTTTGCATCCCACTCAGAGCTCTGCATAAAAGCACCTTCCATATCTACAGGAGTGACGGTCAGATGACCTAGACTGGAAGTGCCTTTTCCTGTGTCCGCACTCCTGTACAGCTTCCTCCCCAGGTAGGGCCCCCACACGGTCCTCTGAAGGCTTCTGGCAGAGCTAGGTCTCCTACTCATGTGCCTTACTGTGTTGTCCTTCTCTGCCATCAGAAGATCTGTGACATGGTTCTTTTGCTACCCTTCTCAGAATCTCTGACTCCCTGGGTCACATGTCATTGATCCTCATTACGAAAGTCCTTAAGATCTCCATGCTTTCTTGAGAAGGCTAAGACTCAGCTTTTCTTAATTCTTTCCATTTATGAGAGCGCTGTATTATCATCCAACTGATGCTGATCTTGTTACAGTCAGGAACAAGTTAGTGGGCTGAATACTAATATGCCCAGGATACTGTGTAAAATGTGATTTATGGGTTTCTGAGACCTTGAAATTTATCTGTCCCCTGGGTAAAGAAACATGAACAAGTTGAAGTACATTCTGTTTGGGGGGGAATGGCTTTCAGGCAGAAGTGGGGCTAATGGGGGAGGGAGAGAACCAGTAGGAAGGGTTGGGGACTGGGGAAGGTCAACAAAACAAAGAACATATGAAAATGCCATAATGAAATCCATTGCCTTGTATACTGATTTTTAAGACATTAGTTTTAAAAATCTGGTATTGAAGCCTAATGCCTTGCTACTGGTTAGGACCTGTGCTGTTTTTGTATTGATTGTTCCAGGGCTGTCATCTTTGTGGTTTGATTCATTGGAGCTGAAAGCAAGATGATGGGAAGGACAGACCAGCAATCCCAATCACTTAAGGCTGAGGGAAAGCTTGTGCACGGAGTTCTGGGATCATTGCTGTAACCTTTGACCTTGTGATTGCTCACCAGGACAGAAGAGGAAGCAGTCCAGCTGGGAACAGACACTGCCATACAGCTCATATTAGGATGATGTCACATGGTCAGGGGCTGGATGAAGCAGAGGGGCCAAGAACAGATCCTGCAAGAAGCTGAGATTTACAGAAAGAAAATATTATTTGGGTCGTCATTTCCAAGGGATTGAGCAGCGAGCTAAGAACAGATGTAGTATTTATGAGGTTAGATGCCACTGGTGTGTGGGAAGAGGGCGGGAAAGGAGACGCCATGCGAATGCAGGATGCTGGGGAGGTCTTTCCTGGGTCCTGCCTGTGGAAAGGAGTACCGGTGGGAGTGTGTGGAGGCTAATGAGGCAGTAGGGTTAATAGTGGGGTCTCAGCACAGGTCCTAGATGGACATCAAGCCCGGACTGCTCACACCGTCCTTCAAACATCAGTGTATGTGAATTTACATAACTAGCCAAGCTTAGTGACATAAGCCTTAGGAATCAGAAGCTGGAGGATCATTGGTTCAAGACCAGCCTGGGCTACATAGTGAATTCCTTGTCTGAGAAAACCAAAAATAAAGAAGTAACTAAAACAAAAATAGATGCATGGGCTGGCAAGATAATTAAGTGGTAAAGGCACTTGCTGCCAAGCTTGATCACCTAACTTCAATTCCAGGGGCCCGTGAGGAGGAAGGAGAGAGCTGACTCCCACAAGTTTTCCTCTGATCTCCACATGCATTCCATGGTATGCATGCACATGCACACAAACAGACAAACACACTGGACAGACAGATAGACAAACAGCTGAACACAACTGTTGTTAGCCTATTACAGTTGATGATAGATGGCATTTACTGAATTGGGAGAGGGAGTTTTAACTCCCTTACCAAATATTGAGATCCTTGAACTCTTTTTTAAAAAAAAATTAAAGATTCATTTTTATGCTCATTGGTGATTTGCTTGTAGGTGTGTCTGCACACCATAAGGGCACACAGTGCCCTCAGAGTCCAGAAAAGGACACCATATTCCCTAAAACTGGAGTGACAGGCAGGTATGAGTTGCCATGTAGATGCTGGGACTCGAACCCTGGCCCAGTACTCTCAACCACTGAACCATCTCTCCAGCCCCTCTTCTTGGATTTTTAATATTTATTTATTTACTAGTGGTGCTGAGGGTGGAACCCAGGGCATTGCTCGTGCTAGGCAATTAGTCTGCCATTGGCCACACCCCACCTCCTGAGTGTTTTCATCATTGCTCTCCATTGTACCCAGATTACACTGTTTCTGAGGGGAGCACTTCAGCTGGCCTGTAATAAAAGGAAGTCCAAGTCCCAGGACAAGCTCTTGGAAGACAGACCAGTTCTTTCACCTAATTATCACAGTTTCAGGTGTACACAGACTGCACATAGCAAAGCAGCTGCTTTCCACCGTAGCCTCTCCCCTCATGTTTGCCTCCTCCCCAGGCCCCAGGCAAGACCTGGAAAGTTCCAGATCCTCAGCCCTTCTGGGTGTGGTTCTTCCAAACTGTCCTTTCAATCCTGTCACCCCACCAAAGCGGGCCTGTCCTTGGCGCACTAGCACCACAGCAATGGTGGTCTGTACTTCCTACAATCAGGTTCTCACAAGGCAGGCTCTTGTTATCTACAAATCTGTGAGTTCAAGGCCAGATTGGTCTGCACACAGGCTTCTGGGACTACAGACAGTCTTTAAGAATAATGTTGCACATGCACGTGCACACACACACACACACACACACACACACACACCCTAAATTGTCAAGCAGTGTGCTAGATACTATATAGATTCTAGGGGTTATATTAAAGGATAAACTAGCCAAAAAAAAAATCCTCTCCTTCATGGAATTTGGTTTCTCAGAATATGAGGAGCCAGGAAGTAAAGCATAAATATAAGGGATTTTAGTGAACAGGGAGAGTGAATGGGAGCGCTCGGGGTGGCCATGCTGGCCATGCTGGTTTAGAGTGGCCAGGGAAGGCCTCGCTGAGAAGGTAACAACACTTGAAAATAGACTAGAACGGCTTGACAAACCAGTCTTGAGAGGATACCAGACAGACAGAGGGAACAGAAAGAAGTCCTGAGGAGGGAATAAACACCCAGTGTTCAAAGAAAAGGAAGGAGACCAGGATGACTGGAACAGATTAAATGAGGCCGAAAAGAGGAGGGTGAGATCAAAGAAGCAATGGGGCAAGATCTACGCCACTTTGTTGGTCAGCAGAATTGTCTTTGGCTCCTGCCCTAGATGTGACAGGTAGCCATGTTAGGACTGGAACTGAGAAATAGCATTGGGTAGGACTTCTAGCTGCTGTTTTATGAATAGAGCATTAGCATTTAAAGGAGTTGAACAAAACTATCTTAAATAAAACCATCTCTCTGGGTGTCTTAATCCAGGCACCTAAATGATAAAACTTAGAAATTCCTGATTTGGCTCATGGCTGGTAAGTGGGCACCAGCCCTACTAGCTTGGGCTGTGGTTCCCTGGCAGGGCGTGTCCACATTCACTCTCTCTGTTTTATGATCTTTGCCACTGGAGGGTTGGCATGGAAGAGGCTTTCTTGGGGGACAGGGTCCTTGGTCCAGGCTGAGCGAAACTTGGTTCTGAGAGGGATGAATAGCTAACCCAACGGTACTGTTCCTTTTCATTTTTATTATTTGAGCGTGTGTGTGTGTGTACATGAGTGCAGGTAACTGAAGTGACCATAGCGGGTGTCAAATACCTCTGAAGCTAGAGTTACAGACATTTGTGAGCCACCTGATGTGAGCACTAGGAACTGAAGTCATGTCCTCTGTAAAAGCAGTGTGTGCCCCAAAACACTAAACCATCTCTCCAGCCCCTCCAATGGAACTGCTCTGTATGGGCCATGGGATAAAAACTGAAGGAACAAAAGAAAGAAGATTCCGATATTACTGAATAAAAATCAAAAGGGGCTGTTTTATATTCAAACAGAATATAAGAACTATGATTCATGAAGAGAAAGATCGTTAAATTTCTCTACATTGAAATGAAGAATCTGGGTGTGGTGGTTACTTGAGAAGCAGAGGCAGGAGGATTTCTGTGAGTATGAGGCCAGCCTCCTCACATAGCAAGCTCCAGGACAGCCAGGAGTACAGAGAGAGATCTTGTAGACAGACAGACAGACAGACAGACAGACAGACAGACAGACAGACAGACAGA
>LOEQ01009981.1:58009-70679 GCA_001685075.1 Bramus lutescens | reverse complement strand
AAGATGGCATGGGCTGAGATAAAGAGAGTAAAGGGGATGTGGATGGGGGCGGGGGCATGAGCCTGGTACTTTGCAAAAACTAGACCTGGAGGAACCACTTGAGGGTGATGGACAGCGTCCTTGTCATAAAAAATGAGTCGCCTGCCTGCATGAGAAAGTAACAACTTTTTCTCAACCCCTGAGACCTTGAAAGAACAAGGCAGGCACCCACCGACTTCCAGTGCGTGACCAATGCCATGCAACTTCCTGAGTCACGTTTGCTGTGTGACAGACAGCAGGAGGAGCGGCTCTCTGCTCCTGCCCTTATGTTTCATCTCCATCCAACTCACAACATGAAGGCTTTCCTTCAACAGCGCGACATAGTCCTCGTTAGCCCACAGCTTCCTGAGAGGAAGGAGCCTAAATACGGAGAGAAAAAGTGCTGTGTGGTGATGGTGTGAAAAAGAAAACAAGCCCCACCCCAAAACAGCACCAGATGGCAATTGACTGACTGTTTTATAGAACTCCGTAGGGAAGTGTGTTCCATGCACTGTGTGCTTCCCTTTCTAGACACAACTCATTTACAACACCTCGAGCTAAGAAACAGTTATTCCCCACTTTACATGCAAAGCAACTGAGGCTGGAAGGAGCCCAGCAACTCACCCAAACTCCTTTCTCTACAAATGGGACATGGCCGCACTCATTCATCTCTGTCACGTTTCAAACTATCTGAAGAGGAGAGAAGTCCTACCCTCCTCTGCCCCGCCTCCCCCAGGGAACGCTGAGCTTTGTGCTTGGTGCTGGACAAGTCTTGGCAAGTATTTTGTACTTCTATCAACTGGTTTAGATAGTTTTTTCCCATAGGTCAAAAACTCTCTCTCTCTCTCTCTCTCTCTCTCTCCCTCCCTCCCTCCCTCCAATTTCTCAATACCAAGAAAGCTCTAGGCACAGTCACTTCGAGGGAGGTGGGAGGAAGCAAGTATACATCCACAGGAGAGATCATATTTCAAGTTTTTCACTCCATTTGACAGGAGAAATAATGATTAAAATCAGTTGAACATGTCACAAAAGGGTAACTGGGTTCTTCTTTTTTTATTTTTTCCTTTCTGTGCAGAGGCAGCTGCAATTGTATTTCGGGAGCTAACTCTTCATGCATAAAATTACTAATAGACACCATCTATCTGATGAATGTCTCCTCCTTAATAATTTATATCACTTGATCTATTTTCAAAGGTTAGTCTTACATTAAAATTACAATTCTGAATAGGTCAGGTTGTTATTTAAGAATAAATTATTTCACCTCTTCATGTTAGTGGTGTTTGAATAATGATGAGATTACATCCAGCACCCAGGGAGACCATGAAGGCAATGGTCTGCTTGACCTGACCCCTCACACCCTGAGTCTTGCTCCTTGATTCCTCCTGACTCTCTGTGGGCCACCAACCTGCACGTTTTATGATGCTCTGTTCCCACCTTTGTCTTTGATGGTATTTGACACTTTTTTCACCTCGTTAGCCACATCTCCCAATTTCCCCTCTCCATCTCTCCAAACACATCCTTGGGCCCTTTCGTCATGAATGATGGGGACAAAGCCCCACGCTTATTTTAGCCTCTTCCACTGATACAGAAGGAAGACCTTCAAGAAAATTCTACAATGCCACCTCCAGCTTTACCCAGACTAAGACTCTTTACTCCTAGCAAGTAAGAGCCAGGAAGCCCTGTAGTCAGTGGAAAGAAAACTAAGGAAGAGCTAGTTTAAACTAGTAAGATCCAGTCAAGCCAGTGGACCACTTCTGGTTTTCTTTTCTTTTGAATGATAGAGCATTTGACACTTCGAGGTATAATATCTGGATTCAAATTTAGCATTCCTCATTATTTAGCCGTTGTGAGCAAGGCGATTTCTCTTGGTGCCATTTCCTCCTAGCAAATGAGACTACCTTAGAGATGTAATATAAGAATTATTTAAATGGGAAAAAGTATCTTAGACAAACAGTAAAAGGCAGCTACAACTTGGTTCAAAATATTACCGCTGAATGAGTGACCATTGTTTAGTAGATAATTGTTATTTGCTGAAAATTTTTGTTTAGCCAAGATTTGTTTATGACAAGTTGAAGAAAAGTAAGATCTCCTTGCTAAAAAGTGGTTGGAAGAGAAATAACTTAGTTCTGACTTCAGGCTCTACTCTAGACACTAATATGCTATGTGACCTGTGATAAATTGCTTAACACCTAATCTGTAATTGTTGGAAATTATTCCCACTTTACCTGAGCTTACAGAGGTTAAAGGGAAAGTCTTAATTTGTGTTTATTTTTGTGGGTAGCCTGCACCAATAGAAGGCACCAATACCAAGTTGAGGTTCTGTAAAACAGTGAGAGATCTTAGTCAAGTCAACCTCAGAGCATCATTGCAAAGGTCAACTGAGAAAGAGCTATGTACAAAAGCACATAAGAATATTAATACTAGTTCTTAGCAATGGGTAGACCTCCAAGATTAGCCCTGTGGAGGACAGCAGTGTGGCCATCTCTATCCTTTTCCCCAAACTTCTGAATGAAGTGTTTTGACTCCAGAAAAAAAAAAAAGAATACTAACACTATTTGTCGTGGTCAGCCTCAGTTGTCAACTTGACACAGGCTAAAGACAACTTAGAGGAGAGGCCTCCACTGAGGAATTGCCTACATCAGATTTGCCTAAAGGAATGTCTGTGCCTCGATTGCTAATTAATGTAAGAGGGCACCCACTATGGCTGCCACCGTTCCTTGTCCAAGTGGTCTGGGACTATCTAAGAAACCTGGCTAAGCATGAACCTGAGAATGACCCATCAAGAAACATTCCCCCTTAGTTTCTGCTTCAAGCTCCTGCCTAAGTTCTGTCCTGACTTCTTCCAATAGTGGACTGTGACCTGGTAAAAGCCAAATAAATCATTTTCTCCAACACGTTGGCATACTTTGCTCGAACAAAATGAAACTAGAATTCTGTAGTGGTGCTCAGGAATTCTAAGGACAGACTGGCTTAAGGATTTATATCTAAGCAAGCACAAACCACCCAGGGCCTTCCATGTACACATTCATAAGTAGTTGAGGAGAATGCACAATTGGTTTGTTTAGTGAATAATTTCTGTTGTTGGTTTACATGTGAAAAGTCATGAAGTATGGGTGTTTAAAAGACAGGCTGAAGTAATATTCAGAGAACTCAGTGATACTCAAAGTGCTGATTGTAAATGTGCTCAGGAGGGAGATAAGTTCACACTGTGTTATGGCAGGAAGGCTTTTTATCGGCAATTTCATGTAACTGTGAAGTTGGAAGCATGGTGAAGCTGGAGATTTTCTTTATTTCCGCCTTAAAGACAACCTTTGGAAACACAAGTCATAACCTTCCATTTGCGGGGTAAAGATTTTCTCTGAAGAAGCTAAGAGATAGGAAAACTCTTCAAAAAAGATAGAGCCTTTGTAGATCCCCATTCCCATGCACTGTAACTCAGGCCTGTGCTTCCTAGGGTTCTCTGAGCAATTGGTATAAAGATCTCTCAGGCCAAGTTGAGGAAAGAGACTTTTTCACTGTGTTTAGTGACAGTAAGTGAAACACCGAAATCCTTCAAAGCCCAAGCAAGATATTGGGCTCACTGTTTCTTTACATAAACTTTATATACTGTTCTAGTGTCTTACTCCCTGTCTCCTGTGCATCTGCTCACTCCTCTCTCAGTAAACTGGCTCCTTTACTCCTTCATGAACGGAGCAAAAGATGCTGACACCAAGATTCCTCAACTCATTGACTTAAATAATCAGCAGAGAATTCACTTCACAAGTACATGACCACAGGGTTCTGTCATCCTTGTCTATTGGATCACTTTATGAAAGCATAACTGTCAGGACCTCCTGAGCTGTCATTAGAGAAGGGTCACAAACTGCATAGGTATTGCATAGGTATTGTAATGTATGCCTCCTGGACAAAAGTACTGAGGTTGTAAGGACAGATTTCAATTTCTGTAGATTAGACCAAACATTGGCTAAAATATGAACAAACATGGTTTATTTTCTCTTCTTCCCTCATGGAGTCAAGAGGTGTATGTTGATTCCAATTCAAAAGATGTCCCCCAGGTATACTAAGAGAAAAGCAAAGAGGCCCAGGTGGAGTTAATCCCCAGATTCTCCTATTTGGTTTGATTTGGTTTGGTTTTTGATATAGGGTTTCTCTGTGTAAACTTGACTGTCCTGGAACTCACTTTGTAGACCAGCTTTGATGTGGGATTCCCCTCTGTATGCTGTGAATATCATTGGTTAATAAAGAAACTGCTTTGGGCCTATAGAAGAGCTATAAGGGAACAGAGCTAGATGGGAAAAACTAAACTGAATGCTGAGAGAAAGAGGAGGCAGAGTCAGAGAGAAGCCATGTAGCCCCACCAGAGCCTGACAGAACTTTTGCCTGTAAGCCACAGCCACATGGTGATAAACAGATTAATAGAAATGGGTTAAATTAATATGTAAGAGTTAGCCAATAAGAAGCTAGAACTAATGTGCCAAGCAGTGATTTAATCAATACAATTTCTGTGTGATTGTTTCGGTTTGGGGTAGCCAGGATGAACAAGCAGCCCCCTGCAACACAGGTTAGCCTCCAACTCAGAAATCTGCTTGTCTCTAGCTCCCAGTGCTGGGATTAAAGATGCATGCCACCACCACCAGGCCAGATTCTTCTCTGTTTATTCTTCTTCTTTCTTTCCATTTATCCATAACAAGACAAACCTGTGAAACAAAGACTCATCTAAGGTCAGAGTAGACTTGCTATTTCTGCTTAGTTCTAAAGCCAAGGATAGAATCTACAAGTGTCACAGTGACTAAAGACACACCACACACCACAAACAAGTTTAGCTGAATTTCAGCTGTGCTACTGACAGATTATTTACAGTGACCCTTTCCATTAAAGAACCTTCTTCTCAAAGTATTATCTCCTAACTAGACATGGTGATACAACCCTGTAATCAGGTACTTGTAGGGTTGAAGCAGGAGGACCAGGGATTCAAGGTCATCTCAGCCTATGAAACAAGATCTTGTCTAAACAAAAAGGTTCCTGAATCATTTGGTCAAACAACACAAAAATAATCTCTTACCCAACTATATCTGGCAAAACTCAGGCTCAGAAGGAGGAAATTGGTTTCCCAAAGTCACTTGACCAGTAAATGATGATGCAATATCAAAACACACAACACACATCTAGCTATGGTCCACCTTCTCCAGCTTGCTCTGTGCTCCAGAGAGATGACTTCATTAGCTAAGTTAAGCAAACTTCCTGCCCTCTGGTTTCCAGTTGAGTGAAGGCCCACAAAGAAGCAACACAAAATGAGGTAAGAGTATTTTAAGGAATCCTTGTAGGAACTAATCTACCAAAGGCCATGGATCCTGCTGGACCTGTCTACCTTTTCTGGGTTCCAGCAGCCCCTTCTTCCTCTCAAACTTTCAGAGCTATGCGGCTGAATACTGGAGAGTTCCTGTACCCAAGCTTGGTTTCCCTTCCTCGCCCTCTGTTCAAAGTCTGCAGCACACTACTGATAGCAGCCTGGTGTGTGCCTTAAATCAGGATGCCAGGCTGATTCGGGCTTACACAGATAATATTTTTAACAGTTTCAACAATACCCTTGGGAAGAATAGACTTTTACAACCCTCCATCTGTAATTCAACGTACACAAATGCTCTTTCAGTTTGGGCTACCTTTTAATTCCTCTCTGTCTGAACCAAAAGAAACATCCTTCACTGGTCTGAGTGTTAAATGGGCAGTCTGAATGGCTGGAAAGCACTGCTCAGGTTCGGGTCTTCCACATGGAGGACTGTTTATCTCTACTCCACAAAGGGAGTTCAAAAGGAGGGCACATTTAAAAGACCTGCCTATTGTCAGGGATATGGAGATGTGGGTGGGAGAGACCAGGACTATGAAACAGAAAACAAATTAAAAAAAAAAACATAAGCCCTTGGTAAATTGCGTACAGATGAACAAAGCTGCATGAAGAGATGGGCCAATTCACATGGCCCATGCACAGACAGAAATTACACCTGCCTCTTCATTGACTGTTAATTTTATGATACTTTTATTCTAAGACTAAATATACAGAACAATATATTTGAAGTTGAGTCTTTTAAAGTACAAGTATAGAGAACAAGTTTAAATGGGTCACCATATTCCTCTCTCTTCACCCAGATATACATACATAACAAGTACATTCACTATGCAAATGACTCTGAATAGCTATTTTGGTGTTTACTGATCCCTGTCAACCAACTGTGCTCAAAACACTACAACATCTATGCCCTAAATGAAGAACTTACTCAATCAGAACAGTTTCCTAGGTCTCCTGAGTGCCCCCAGGAGCTCCCACAGTGTTGAGGACATGGCAGCCATTCAGAAAATGTTAGAAGATAGAAATAAATGTCTGCAAGACTTTGGAAAGTGCTAGAACAATGGAATCAAATCAGAGGGAGAGAAGATGAGGAAATATAAAGAGCTCTTAGAGGGGAGAATGCAGACTGCTTCTGTATTTGGGATCCTTTCCTATGTGCTCAACTCCCTGGGAACAGCTGCCTCCTGGGAAGCATCTACTTCCTCCTGGAGCCCAACAAACACCGGTGCTTGGTGCCTTCCTTCTGGCTATAAATGAGCATCACCAGAGACATTTCAGATGGCCTCATGAAGAAAAGCTTAACAATTGAAGAAAGCAAGTTCTAAATTATCCTCCAAGGAGGGGAGAGCCTGGCGCGAGACAGGAGGGCAACTCCTGCTCTCTGGGATTTCTCCACCCCCAACAATTCACAATCATGAAGAGCCACCATGAAACACACCTTCTTGCAAGTCCTGCACATTAGTTTGTTCTGGGTGACTAAAAGACTCAAAAATAATTTTTCAGTCAATGTTTTTGAGTCTCCACAAGAATGTCAGAATGTCACTGAAGGTAAAATATTCAGCCCTCCAGAAAGCAGGACAGCAAGGGATTTTTTTTTCTGATGCAGCAAAAATGTCTTATTTTATTCTCTGTGGTATAGAGAAGAGTGGAATCCCTACGCAGTGCCCCTCAACATCCTGCAGAAATTTTGAGCAAATCATACTCCAGACTGCTTCCCTATGCCTTTAATTCTCAAATTTGAGGTTTTCACTTCAAGTAAATTCAAGATTTTTTCCCTTCCTTAAAAAAAAAAAATCCTGGAGCTGGCATTTACAGAAAATAAGGTTAACAGAGAAACTTACTTACAATTTAATATTTAACTTCATTTTCTTGAATTTACTTATTTTCTTACGTCAAAGGGAAATGGGTTATTAAGATGAAAGTGTCATAAGTGATGAAAATCTAACTTGATGAAGAAAAAAATCAGGAAAGGAATAAAATGAGAATAAGAAGCATAAAGCAGAGTTGGGGTGAAATTAGCGCCTGAACCACGGGCTGCATGGTCCTGCACACTTTCTAGGTATTTTCTTTACATTCGCTCAGTGGCTTTCAGAGCATACAGCCTAGTGGCGAATAGAAGCAGAACTTCAGGAACCACAAAGATGAGAGGAACTAGCTACAGAGCCAAATCAGCTGAGTTCCAATCCAAGCTCCTGCTGATGTCATCTAAGAGGAATCACACGGTTATTCTAAAAGTCCCCTCCTACATGTACAGAATGGAAGTGACAGCGCCTACCCCACGGCCCTGAATACTTCGTTGTTTCCTAGGCCAAAGTCTCCATCCCAAACAGCAACACAGCCCCATGCTTTCAGGTAATAATTACTTCAGAAAACCCATTTTTCCATTCAGCCTGTGTCCTCCAGCCAAGACACAGAGGGGTTTTCTCCTATATCACCAACCACTGTGTCCTCCTCTTGATGAATCTAGAAGCAAACCAGCCTATAAACGGACTTGTCAATCACCTGTGATAAAGCCGTAGTAATGGGGACGAAGCAGGGCAGAACAGAGACGCGAGCACCGGTTGCCCAGATGAACTCTCATTTACTTTCAGTGCAAAGGGGTGCAAAACCCACCACTTCCACTCAAGAAAGGGTTTGTTCAAGAGGATTTTCCTCGGTCCAGGCGAATGGTATCCCGAGATGGATGTCACAGGATTGTCTTAGGAGGATCTAGCATAGTTCAAAACATACCACCAATTCTACCTACTTGCATGCAAGTTAAACCTACTGAAGCTGGTGGAACTTACTCTAGGAAAGAAAAGAAACTTATTCTGGGAAGTCAATAGAGAATCTTCTGAAAATGATACTTTCCTAACAATCTCCAGTGATGAAGAAAACATAAAATTGCCATGAGGTTTCCGTATGTAACGCAGTCGAGGAGGAAAGGGAGAAGCACTCTGAGAGCTGCTGTCTTCTGGTGACCTTGGTGCTGTGAATCACACTCGTCACAGCACGCCTACCTTCACATCTGCCCCTTCGGGTTGGCAAATGCACTGTGGCCAAGTTCTAGCCGCACATTTTTTAAAGCTTGACCTCTGAGATTTGCTGCTTATTGTCTAGAAGTTTCTGAAATTCTTTACTTAAATTTCAGATTTTACAGGAATCATGTATTAAAAGAATTCATTATTTTCCCAAGCAAAGAATTTTTTTTTTCCTCTTCTCTTGTCAATGCCTGTTCTTGGCACCATTTTGTTAAGTAACAAGCCGTCTGAGCCGAGCTTCTGGTCTGACTGCCCTGCAGCTTCCTTCTATGTAATTGGGAAAGTCAGTTGATACTGTCTTCTACTTGTTGACTATAGATAGCCCCCTCTGGTATCCACCCCCTAAGGCACCACCTCTGTCTTACTTGGTTATCTTGTTGCCAGTCTCTCCTTTCTCTAACCCTTCAAAAAGAAAAAAAAAAAGACCTATTCTCAAAAATATTTCTCTATTCCTTCCAAAACTGGCCTCCCTATTGCTCTGTACAAATACTTCTGTGACAACTAAGTACCAATTAAGGATAACCTTTTAGTTTTTCACGAAAGGGTCTCTAACTCCCCTGGCTGTTTGATCTTCCAAGATCCTGCGACATCACTGTTTCTCAAAGCAGTTCACTGACTTGTAATGGATTTTAAGAGTCTCCCAGAAAACCATGAACCGATGTGCACTCCAACTCTTTTTCTTAAGCCTCAAGAATTAATTATGAGGAGATGGTTACATATACCTGTCACTGACCATTTTAACCAGGGATTCTTACTGTAAATAAAAGGACTCAGGTTGGAAGCCTTCAGCTGCAGTTGACACTGTAGGGTGATTCTCCATGTGCTCTAGCTGGGCATCCCACTGAACAATGCAGTGACTCAAATACAGTGTCAAAAAGCTACTGCATATATTCTACATGGGAGTAAATGGAATTCCTATAAACCAACTTGAGGCAATGGATGGATTATAAAAGTGTCTTGGATAAATAGTTGCCAATTAAAAACCAAAGTGTGAAATTGTTCTAGCAATAGTTCTGATTTGCCAAGCTACTAAAATACTCTGTTCTCTGAATAAACACATTTTCTCACACTTTCCCTTTGTTAATTGAGATCTTTGCCCCGATTATGTTTCCTATATCTGACTATATTAATACACAGTAGATAGATGATAGGTAGGGGAGGGGGAGGGAGAGAGAGGGAGAGAAAGAGAGAGAGAAACACAAGATATCTACATGCATACATTCCTCCCTCTGTATTCATTTCAAAGATGCCAACCCCAGACTTCACCTAGATGTGAGGATGAGACCAAGTCTTAAGTGTTCATTGAAAGACTCCATGAAGTTTAATTTACAATAATATCTCTACCAGGTTGCAATCTCTTTGGGGGGAAAATGTGCCTTTTATTTGTGCTCCTCCACATATATATCTCAAGGCCTTTAACATGGTAGCCACTCATAATTTTTCATTTGAACAACCAAATTTCATCATGAGAATGTCACTCTACAGTGAATTTTTCTTAGGGATGATGGAGTAGTTTAATGCAGTTGAGGGTCTTTGACTAATATAAATGAAGCTCGTCAGTCCATATTGATAGCATCTTGATAGCTTTTCTTTCTCTTCTGTTTATTTTTGAGATTATAATTTAATTACATGTCCCCCTTCTCTTTCCTCCCTCCAAGTCCTCCCATTGACCCCTTTCCTACTCTCCTTCAAATTCATGGCCCATTTATTATTGCTATTGTGTGTGTGTGTGTGTGTGTGTGTGTATTCACAAATATAACTGGCTGAGTCTGCTCTAGTCTGCTGAGTACTTGTGTGTATGTTTTCAGAGCTGCCTGTTTGGCACTGGAGAACCTGTTGTGCTCTTCCCTGAGGAAGACCTTCTCTCCCGCTCCCAGCTAGACTCAGTTGCCTGTAGTTCTTTGCATAAGGCCAAGACCTTGTGGGCTTTTATCTCTCCAGTTTAGCATGTCCTTTGGTGTAGTCCTTGCTCAGCTCACATTTGGGCAGTCATGTTGGTGAGATTTTATGGGTGCAGTTTCTGATATTCCTAGGGACAAGTCTCACAGCTATCTAGTTTCTTAAAATTTGTAACAGATGATAGGATAGAAACTTTGTAGAAAACAAAAAAGAAAGACATCCAAGCCCGGGTCTTACTAAGAATGTCAGCAGCATCACTCCTGAATGGCCCAGAAGAATCAAAACCAGTGTATCATAGAGATGTCGGCAACACACACTAACTGCAGCACTGGTCCACAGCAGTCAAGTCACAGAATGCAGTCAGCCTACCAGGAGAGAAAGAAAGCAATGGAGTCTCCATCAGATATCAAGAAAAAAATATTTCTCAGGGAAATGAACAGGAACTCAAGCTCATCATGTTAAGCGAAGCAAGTCAGCATCTGATGAATACTGTGTGTTTCTCTCATGTGCAGAATCTAGATTCTTAAAGGACAATGAAATACAAGGGGAACTAAGAAAAGAAAGGAGACCAGGAGGAAGGGAGCACAAGAGAGGATGATAGCGTGAATGAATATGATTGAAGTACAACATACATACATACGTGTGTGTGCGTGTATGAACATGGTACAATAAAACTTGTTGTTTTGTATGATTATTTTTTTAAAAAATAAGTATAGTACTAGAACTTTTTGCGACATTTTCTGCAACATAAACATTCTCCTTCTGCCTCTTCCCCCCGATCTCCAGTAGTTTCCACTTGTGGCCCTGGTTAAGGTAAAAGAAATGCATGTCCCCACCTCTGTTTACCGAAAGGAATAGAAACATCCCATGTCCCCTGTCTAAGACCTCTTCCTCCACAAAGACATCTGGTAACTGCCATCAAAAGCATGACTTCCTCTTGTCCATACCAAATCTTCGCCTCTGTAATTCACACTCAGAAGACTACACATAGTAATTATGACCTTCAGCGCATAGACTCGGGACCCAGGTTCAAGTTCAACATCTGCTACCTTCTGGGCTAGAGACCTTGGACAAATCATTTAACGTCTCTATGCATTGGCTCATCCCGTCTGTTACAGGAGCAAAACAGCTAGGCTCTGGCTCTTAAGGCTGTAGCAAGGTGTGAGACTCCATTGAGCCGCAGTAATCTTGTCACCATGATGCCTGGTGACAGGCCTGAGTACAGAAAAAGGGCCCAGGGTGCAAGAACCACCAGTGGTCTAAGTGGTTGGTGTGGTCAGGCAGGTGCAGCCCCCACACATGCTATTCTTGCATTCTATAGCATGGCAAACAGGGGAAAGCCCCTGCACCTGCCAAAACGTGGCCTGCTAAATTATTAATATCCACTGTGTGTTCTTTTATTCAGAAATGCCTTTGAAGTTTTCCTTCACCCTGGCCACAGGGATTTGGGGGAAGGGGAGGATAGGGGAGAAGGAAGTGCAGAAAAGGACAGGCACTGCATGACCAAGAAAATGGAAAATACAAAGCCATTCCTGCTATTCAGTCTGATCTTTAGTCAATAATTGTAACTTTTAATCTAGCAAGGATTCCTAGCAGTCAAGCACCAAAAAACAGGAGGAAGGGGACATTCATAAGCAATTCTGAGCAACAGCCGTGGGTGCTAGAGTGATAGGTCCCCCTGGGGAGGTGACAGTTGGTAGACAGTCTGAGGCAGGCAGGAGTTTACTTGGGCAAGAGCAGTCAGCATGGCCTCGCAGGGACTAATTATGAAAATATGATTACAGTGGATTAGTAATCTTGTCAATCAAAGCCACCTGCCAGGTAGCACCTGGCACCGGGTGAAAATGCCACAGGACTGCAGATGCTGTAAGGGTCTGTACAAAATGTTCCTCCTCAAGAAAGCCTGTCTGGACCCAGACTAAGAGCAGCAGGGGGCACTGACTAGATAGCTCTGAGATGTCTCAACTTGAAATCTGAGCTACATCCCTTATCATCACCCCGAGAACTGGCCCAACACTGACTCCTTGTTTTACAAAGGCCTGGAAGATACTACTGGTGTTTACCGTGACCCCCAAGAAAAGGGAAAATCTTAAAAGTGATGACTGGCTATGGTGATGCCTACCACAATCACTCTCACTGAGCACAGGAGGTGCACCTAGCCTGGTACCCAGATCCCGAGATCTCCATCTCAATTCATCCTTGCAGAACCCACTGTCATAGTTAGGATTTTTATTACTGTGTCAAAACACTATGACCAAAAAGCATTGGGAAGGAAAGGGTTTATTTCTCTCATAGTTCCATATAACAGTTCATCATCAAAAGCAGTGAGGGCAGGAAGTCATGCAGGGCAGAAACTTGGAGGTTGGAACTGATACAGAAGCCAATAAAG
>LOEQ01009981.1:43647-57999 GCA_001685075.1 Bramus lutescens | reverse complement strand
GGCTTGCTCCCTATGGCTTTCTCGGCCTGAGTTCTTATAGAACCCGGCACCAACAGCCCAGGGATGGCACTGACCACAATGTAAATCATAAAATAAAGAAAAAGCCTTACAGACAGATCTTATGGAGGCAGTTTCTCAGTTGAGGTTCCTTCCTTTCAGATAACTCTAGATTGTGTCAAGTTGACACAGGACTAGCCAGCAGACCCAGTGAGCCAACCACTGCTTCTCTATCCCACAAAGATAAATTTCAAGGTTGCTGACCTGATAAACATTTTTCCATGAGAACAGGTTAGCCGAACCTAAGAATGCAATCTCACTGTCACCAGCTTTTACCAGGGCTCCCATGGGCTCAGAGAGAAACAGCAAACATGGAGACTGCACAGATCTGCACCAGGTCCTCTGCATATATGTTACGCCTGTCAGCTTGTTGTTTTTGTGAGACTCCTAACAATGGGAGCGGGTGTATTTCTGACTCTTTTGTCTGCCCTTAGGAGTCATTTCCTCCTCTTGGTTTGCCTTGTTCAGCCTTGCCATGGGCTTTCACCTTGCCTTATTATGTCTTGTTTTGTCCTATTCTGTTGTGCTCACCTGTGTCTGGTCTGTATTAAACTCTATATGTTTGCATGTTGAATCTTTAGAGGACATCTACAAGGGAGAGTTTGTTGTTCTACTTTATTGATGAAAGCATGGAATTATACAAAAGTTGGAGAAATAGGCCAAATGCCATAGGGGTGTACTGTGGGAGAATGCTCTTATCCACGGTAAAGATTTGTCACTCATATTGATGTAATAAAACACTGATTAGCCAGTAGCCAGGCAGGAAATGTAGGCAGGGCAACCAGACCAGGAGAATTCTGGGAAGAGAAAAGGCAGAGATGCAGTCACCAGCCAGACACAGAGGAAGCAAGAAAAGAATGCTGCACTGAGAAAAGGTAACAAGCCACACGGCTAAACATAGACAAGAATTATGGGTTAATTTAACTTATAAGAGCTAGTTGATAATAAGCCTGAGCTAATAGGCCAAAGAGTTTATAATTAATATAAGGCTCTGTGTGTTTATTTGAGACTGAATGGTTATGGGACCAGGCAGGACAGGAACTTCAGTCTACAGGAGTGAAAGAGTCAAGAGCGATGTACCACTCTAGCTTGCTCTGGTCCCTGGGTTAAACATTATACCACCACCTCTCCCACTGAAACTCACTCAAGAGAAAGTCTTGCCCAATTGGTCTGATCAGCTAGAGAGAGCACTAGGCTAAAGGCAGGTATCTGTGTCCTTTTCTTTCCTCCACACAGAGTGAATACTGCTCCAATAACTTGCATGGAGCCCTCATGAAAACAAAATAAAATGAAATAAAATAAAATACATGACTTAAGGTGGGAGATGATAGAATCCTAGCCCAACTCATGGAATTGTTATCAGTGAGAAATTCTAAAATGACCCAATTTTCATTCATGACTTTGATGCTAAAGCATTAGAAAGGGAGAAAACAGATGTGTTCCCACTTGTGAATATTACAATAGAAAAAATAGAGGCAGCCACAGCTACATGAAAAAGGTGAATTAAAAATGTTCTGGTAGCATCATCATACCCAAAACAAAAAAAAAGGCAATTAATAAATACAGCAATGAAGTGTGAATGAGGCTGCCTGCTCCTCTACCCCACTGGTTTGTATTAAAGCATTCCATGTCCCCTGCTGTGAATGTTTAGGTGGTTTACAAAATCTCCACCTGGGAGCTAGGGCTCAGTTTGGGATTCCTGCTCTGTGTGTAGAACCTAGTGCTAAGTGTAGCAGATGCTCACCCAGCCTCGCTTTAGGGCTTTCCTCTAGCTTGTCCTGCACAGAGTCAGAGAATTGAACTAAATAGGTTCCTTTCACTTCCTTTTAATCTTTAACATGCCGTGGTCTGGGGAAGTGACAATGTAAGGTGTTCACTCCTCGGATTTACACCCCTTCTCTCACTGACCTGAAAGATAGAAACCAAAAATAGAAAAATAAATAAATACAAATTTTAAAAGGCCCATATAAAATACCAACCTTCTGTGGTGATAGATGATACCATCAGAAACCTGATGAGCAGCTGATGAGAAGGGATTCAACATAAAGCACACAAAGGAATAGGGAAGAACATTCCAAAAACATTGATGGATTTGCCCATTTCAAAGATACCACCTCCAGTGTACCGCCAGCTGCGGAGATGCAGGAGAATTTTTATCAAGAGGGTTGATGCATGCATACCAATGCTCTGACGATGGATGTGTGAATCCTTGGAACCAGAGATTGAGTTTACAGACTCGGCAGGTGAGGAAATATCTCTTCATCCCAGAAATGTCCTTGAGAATCAGAGCATCCATTGGGGGAACAGTGTGTGCCTGGCCTTGGATATATGCCTTGCACTGGGAGCCTATTTCTGAACCTCCTCCTAAGCCTGTAGTGAAGTGTTTCAGGAAAAGAAGTGTGGGAGGAAACAGAAAAAAAAAGCAGAAATCTCTGACAGTTGAATATTCCCTTTGAAACGGCCAGGTCACTCCTCACCCAGACAGCAACTTCAAAATCAAGGGCATTTTTTTCTTTTCGTTTCGTTTCTTTTCTTTTTTTGGGGGGGGGCAGGGGGAACTCCTCTTTGCATTCTGAAGAGATAACATTTATGCTATACTTTTCCCCCAGAGGAGACAACTTGTAAACTTCCCTCATGGTACCTAGGAAGGTTCAGAAGGAGGCATGCCTCCCTCCACCCAGTAAATGTATAACCAGCCTGGCAGAGAGGAATATATTCTAAAGAGACATGTTGGCTGTCAGGGTGTTAAAACAGAGGACACTGGAAGTATCCCCAGATTCCTAAGGAGGAATCACATGCTGGGAGAAGAAAAGCTGGACCAGCCAGAGGGAGAACTCTTCTCTTAGGGAAGGATTTATAGCCTTATCCAGACAGGGGTGGGTCAATGGTGGGTGAGTCCATCCTCCACTGGGCACTGGTTAGCTGCACATACCCTCCTTCCATATGTAGTTTAACCTCACTTCAGGGCCCTAAGGATGAACTGGGGGAGTCCTTCTTTCCAGTATGGCCACATTAAATAAATCTTTCTCTTCTTTTTACCAATTCAGCTGTTTTAATTGGCTTCTTAAGGCTGAATTTCACTTCTTGGGACACAAGCTATAGCCCCAAGTGCAGCCACAAATGGATTTTAAGCCTCGGTCTGACCTGGCCGGGCACATTTCCCTAAATGTCCTTCATGAACATGACAGTGAATGGGTGCCTACTTCTATGTCTGTCAGACAGGTCAGACGTGCCTCCACCCTTGACCTTTTAATCCGTTAGCTAGAATTCCACTCTAGGAAACCTCTGTTGTCCCTCACAACCACACTGGGAGCTTTTTCTGCCCCAGAAGCTTTTTCAAATGTCTCCCCCTGTCTGTTTCCACTCTGAGTTACCAGCTCAGTCCTAACACAACAGGCTCCTCTGTTAATCCGTGGCTTCCTGCCTATGTATTAATCATCACCTTATCTCGTCCTCACACACAACCATCTAGTGGCACCTGCTCTCACCACCAGGTTACACATGAAAGCAACTGAAGTGCAGAGAGATTCTGCGTCTTGTTCCTTCTGTTAAGGTTACCTCATCAAGCACCTGGCCAGGTCACCTCTTTGTTCTTCTGGTCTTTCACAGAACTTTAGACTGCTGTGGATCTGATCATTGGCCGGTGACAGAAATCTTAAAAGGACCTCAGTTTCACTTGTACCACCAAGAAGCACTGACCTACAACCCAACAGGCAAAAATGCTAAGGTTTCCTTCCAACTCCAAGTGACAAGTTGTGTGACAGCCAATAAGGGCTATTCCATCAGCTCGTGTAGAAAACTAAGACACTGGCCACCAGTGAACTCACAGGCTGACCTACCATGAGAACTGCCCAGTGAGGAATTGTTTCCATTGCCTCCTAAGTATCTGGGAAACAGGATAATATCTGGTGAAACTGTGAGACTTGGAACAATCAAGGCAGAGGGGTGTCTCTTCAGTGCTTACCTGCCAATGAATAGAGAATTAAAGCTAGATATTCTAGATTCAGTCCATGCAAATTTGTCTACACACTAAGCTGTATTTGCAGCCCCCAACTCAGTCTAATGTTGGCTCCAGAGTCATCATAGATGCTTAGAGAAGCTAAGTAGGCAGAGGCTCTGTTTTCTTATTTTAGCTCCAGCCTGTCAGTAAATACATTCATATGTTTGTATTTTTTCCATTCCTGATGATTCTGTTCTGTAAAATAGCTCCCAACATTGCACTGAGAATGTTGTCTTGTGTTCATAAACTCAACAAAATCATAATGGCCTCATGGGGAATATGTGTGAATTGGATAGGCTTTGTTTAGACATGAATTATATTTTCTTGGTCATGAGGTTTAACATTAATGAATCAATAGTATATATTAAATAAGACACTATTTAAGCAAGAACACATAAAATGTGGTTACACGTTCTTCATTTCATGAAAATATTATGATGGGAAGCTCCCAAGAATCTAACTCTGTGTTTTCCTCTAGGAACAAATATTCAGCATATATGGAAATTTCATAGGACATTAACTATCTCAATAATGAGAAGCCACTATATTGTGTTGTGGCCATTCAGTAAGAAGCTTGTCAATGGGCCCCTGAAACCTGTTCTGGGTGAGTTAGCTGTATGTCTTCAAAAGTGTAACAGTGGGGTTAGGTAGTGGATACTGCTTTTCAACAGAAACCATTGGCTTATTAATATTTGTGTGTTTTTTCAATCATAGTTTGGTTAAACCATGGCTTTATAATGGTAAAAATAAGAGAACAAGGTAAGTCATTACTTAATTCTCTGTTGGCCTTCCAGTTCCAAGAATTATATCCATATATCATTTCCTTCATCAAAACAGAAATTCTCCATTTTACCTTGATTTCTTGAGCTGTAAACAGAAAATAATACTTCATTCTTTAAAGTAATGCAGAAAACAGTTGATTTTTGCAATGTTAAACCTCACCCCAAGAAACTATAACTCATGCCAAAACGGATATACATATCTATCAGATGCACACATCTCTCCCATGAGGTAATCACAGCCTTGAGCTTAAGAAAACAAGGCAGAGCTGGAGAGCTGGTTCAGCAGGTAAGAGCACTTGTTCTTGCAGAGGACCTGAGTTTGGTTCCTAGCACCCAAATGGTGGTTCACGGCCATCCATAACTGCAGCCCCAGAGACCTGATACCCTCTTCTCGCCTCTCTGGGCAGCTGTACTCATATGCACATACCCCCACACAGACACATGATTAGAAATAATAAATATAATGATAATAACGATCTATCATAGGAGGAGTTGTATATAATATTATGAATACAACCAGTGTCCTGTGTTACGCACTTAAAATAGTCACAAGTGGAAATGATTGCATTACATTTTATCATAATTTATATCATAAATTTACCAAGGAAAAACAATTGTAAGATACGAAGGGTCAGGGACCCAGGGTCATCTCGGAGTATCATCAAAAGACAATACAAGCCTGAACCCAAGTGCAGAAGAGAGAAAATGGAAAGAGATGGAGGAAGGGAGAAAGTCTTGAGCTATGATAAAATTCTAAGAGGAATCTACCAAGGTCATCAGGGATCCACTGTATCCCAGGAACTGGCTGCCTTAGTACCCTCCTATATTCAGTCACAAGTTGTGAGCCATCTGTGGGAAGCAAGTTGTTGGCAAAAATGGCACTCATAAATTTCAGAGTACAGACACCGGGGACATCACTCAATTATGTTCACTTCAGCTAAAGATCTGAACTGCACATTCTCATGACTTTCATGGGGATTGTACCTGTTAAGTTATTCACCTCTCTGGGAGGAGAGTAGAAGCATTGCTTATTTCCATGGCAACAATTAAAGTCACCATCACTGCCAATCACCAATACCATGATCTTTATCTCAGTAAGGTTTGTTCTAAGTCACATGCAGTCAACTCTAATTAAATCATTTTCATTTGTCACCAGTGTAATTTTCCTCTAGGAAGCTTGGACTACATTATGAACATTAGAACTGATAAGTTTCTGAATTTCTTACTGGCACAGGAAACAAGTAGGGTGTGATTCAAAAATAACATGTGTCAAGCACTGTGGGTGGAACTTATACAGTGCCTTCAAACCACACAGCCTTCCATCACACTCCATGGATAGCTCTGGCCTCCAAAGGCTCAGACTGAAGCTTCGCTCATCTGTTGCATCTCATCATTGACAGCCCTCATAACTAGGAAAAAGAGGGGTCGGCATGACCTTTCCTTGAACAAAAGTAAACTAGAAAGAAATTTCAAGGCAGGCAACCCCAGCTCACTACTCAGGCTGCTGAGACTATAGCCCGCAATGTTCCATGTAGAGACACTTGTGGTGATTTCGTGGCCTTGAGCACAATACTCATTTCGCTTCGGTATTCCTTTAAGAAAGAAGACTATGACACTCAATCACAAATAATGGGCAAATCATTTCTCTGTCTTCCCCTAAGGAGAAGCTAGCCAATTTTCTTTAAAAGTGGAGAAGTAGAAGAAAGAAAGATGGGGGAAAGGAGGTTTAGCTGGTGCTTCTATTATTAAGACTGTTGTCTTTCGCCAATCATTTAATTGGGCCAATCGTGGGCTTTCTATTTCCTTCCAAGGAAGAAGTAAATCTACAAAGCAATGGCAAAATTCACAAAGAAGGAGATGCAGTTCCAGCACTGCTCTGCCCAGCATCTCAAGCTGTCTTTATTCGCACTGTGGTCCTATTGTCCCTCCTCCTTCTCATAAAAACCTACCTTCCTCTCTGGAGAAAGGGGCTATTTACACTGCCCACGATTGGGCCAACACAGTCTATTGCCCAAGAAAATCAATGACAGTTCTTTCCTAACTAGCTCATGTACTAAAATTATTTTTATAAAGTCTGAATATCCCCTTACCACCTAAAGAAGTAACATATGTCAGAGAGAGCAAGTGTGCTAGACATGATGCTGTGTGTCAGGGTCAAAGACATAACAAAGAGAAGCCAAGCATGGTAGAACATATCTTTAATTACAGCTCTCAGTGGACTGTGGCAGGATGATTATGAGCTTAGGATAAATAATGCGTTCAGGTGGGCTATATCACAGGACCCTGAAGAAAAATGAAAACCAAAGGTAGTGTTGTGGTAGAGTGAATAGTAAATCCACACTTGTGATGTTGCAACAAGGAATATAGGGGTGAGCACAGGCTGGTATGGGATCCACATGTGTGACCTTACCCCCTCCTTTTGCATGCAGGTGAGGATCTAAGCTGAGGCCTTTAGGAGAAACGAGAGTTAATGAAGAGGTAGGTGAGAGATCATTTGGCACAAAGAAAATTCTCTACTTCCAGACACACAAGTAATTGTGTATTGCTAGATCAGAGAATTCAAGGCGATGCTAGAGTTCTGAAACAAGAGTCTAGAAGGAGAACCAAATCCTCCTAAAAATATGCTGGTGGCCCACAGGAAAGGAGGAGGACGTGCTCCTGAGAACACTGAGAGCGACTGAAGAGGAAAACACACAATCGAGTTTGCCTATGAGAAACCCTTTATGTGAAAGACCTGGCTATGAAGTTAGGCTATTATAGAAACACAGATAAAAGATGAATGTGGCCTCCACTGACAAGTTTGGGTGCTGAAATAAAGAAGTGGAGTGATTAGAAAACTATTAAGCAAGTAGAACCAACGTAATCTATCACTGATGAAGTGGCAGTGGGTCAAAGGTCAATAATGATGCTCAGGTTTCTGGTTTAGATGGGAGTACCATTTTTTTTGAGGTAGGGAAAGCTGGGGAAGAAATAGATTAAAATGAGTTAAATGCCTAAAGAATTTTAAGGCATAATGTACCATTGTCAGCTAGAAAAAGCATTGGAGTTGAAGAGAATGGCCTAGACTTAAGTATTCAGTTGATTAAACCAACCAAGAAAACATGTGCAGTTTGAAGACAGATTTGGAACATGAAGAGTACAAATTCTTAACAGAAGAAAGTTTAGATAGAAGACAAAAAATGGAAGCCTGGATCACAAAAGGACTATTCAGAGATGGTGGGACCATCCAGGACAAGAACAGATAGAAATTCATTGAAAACTTGACTAAAGTCAAGTAAAACAAGAGCTATCAACAATTCCTTGAACTTTAGCACAAAGCCCTTAGAGATGACAATGGAAGAAATGAGTGCTGAAATCAAATGCATGGCTATGGGAGTTGTCATATGCAGCTCCAGTTGAGTTAGACACTCCCAAGACTCCAAGCTCTCGGCGAGGGACCATCAGACTTCCATCTGTGCAGCTTACACAGCCCTCACATACATGACACACATTTGTAGAGGGCCTAGGGAGAGAACTCAATGGATAAGAACATCCCACCCAAGCATGATGCTCAGAGAACTCACATAAAATTCAGACAGGCATGACCACCTGCCTATCACCCCAGCACTTGGTGGGACAGACAGGAGATGGCCCTTGCAATACTCACTGGAACTGGAAGAAAAGCAGGAGACTCTGCTCTGAGAAACAAAATGGAGAGCAATCCAAGAAGGCATCTGATGTCATTTTCTGGCCTCCACACTCACACGCCTCCCACATGCACTCACACATATGCGGGGGGGGGGAGGATGAAACAAGAGGAAAAACAAACAATCGCAGAAAATTAATGCAAACTGTCATTCCACTTTTTACAACTTCTTCTGGAAGTATCCTAAAATTAGTGGCAAAGGCAGAGGAAGATGCTTACAGCTACTCACCGGCCTTGAGAAGCTCTGGCTTATGCCTCACCTGGTTGCCAGGCATTCAATTAATCATGCCCTCCCTTCTCACCTCCACTCCTAGGTCAATAGACAAGGTCACTGTGGTCTAATTAGACTCCTAAATGAGCTCCAGAGGTGGAAGGCAGAACCCGTGCCAAGGTCTCCATGTCATTCTCCCTTCTCCTCCTCTTATTCAGTTGATGCTGCGAAAAAAAAATAATTAAGCTGATTTTGTTTCTGATTATTTTTGCTGGAACCTTTGGTGACCTCTCACAGAGAAGATGACAACTCATCACTCAGACGGAAGGCGCTGCATCAACAATAGTGTCTTACATGCCATCTATTCAGCTCTATGTGGCACACATCATGCTGACCCTTCTTATAAAATGTAAATTATACACAGTTCTGCATAAAGCCCTCGCTGGTTCCACAATTTCCAAAGGAATAACAATTAATTTCCCCTCATTCTTTAGTCAATGCCTAATCTGGGGGGGGAGACAAAAAAGTTTAAAGGGGGATATATTTGGTTAATAAGCTACTATCAAATTTATGAAACACATTTAGGTCAAGAGTATTTTATTATTTTTACATTTTTTTCAAAAGCCCATCTTAAATTAATGTATTCTCTAACTAAATACAATGAGGAAAACACCTCGATTTAATTTGTCAATTGTGGCACCAGCCACATTTTATCATCACTGGAGTTCATTATAATGAGATTCAACAAGTAGTCTCCCCCATAAACCATCTTGCAAAAGTGAGATAGTACTTAAAGTTGTCACCTACAACACCAAGAAAAGGAAGGCGTCAGTAAGAGATGCTCAACACCAGTCACGGTTGTAGATAACTCAAAGAAACCTTGCGCCAGAAGACTGTGAAACCGAGCATAAAATCAGACACTAAGAAGCAAGGTTTGAATTCTTCACCAGCTGTACCAGTTGTCAGCGTCCTGTTTTTCAGTTCCCAAATCACCCTTCATTGCCTGCTCCAAAAGAAAAAAAATGGAAACCTTCAATACTTTCCATTATGAAACTGGGATGTTCTGTTTCATCAGTCAAGGGCACTGACGACACCGCCCTAGAAAACAGTCTCTCTCCCTGGCTGTAGTACATTCTCTAAGCAGGAGTTGTCAGGTAGATTTTCTGTGTCAGGTTCCCGTGAAAGAAGTTGCTCCTGTTTGTGACTTCCATGACACTCCCAGCACCAAAGAATCCAAAGTACCAAACTGCTGAAGCACAGAGCGCTCAGCCATTCTTGAGAGTTTACAGCAGAGTACCTCCAAAGGAAACACCACGCATGACTGCTCCCCCTAGCACAGGAGTGGGCACACTGCCTCAAAGTGTCAGAGTCCAGATGTTTCAGCAAACTCTAACAACAACTTCCTTGTCATTTGGTAATTGACAGCTGTGTTCTCCCCAACAAGGTCAACTGGAAGTAGAAGGGTTCCATCCCAGAACATTCATCCTCAGCTTTAAGGGTAGCTGCTGCTCATACCTGATAGCCCCATCTTCTGTAGAGCTCTCCTTACTTTTGACCAATCAATCCCCCGAAATGATGAATAACTTTTATGAAATTTACTTACTGACAGTTGTGTGTGTGTGTGTGTGTGTAGCATGTTTTAGACATTTCCACTTCTTACCCTCTCTCACACTTGCACCCTCTTCCAACGAAACCCTTCTAACTTTCAGGTCTGGGGGAGTGGCGCACGTGCGTGCATGTCTTGTGCATGTGTGTCTGTGTGTATACATACATGTGTTTATGAAAGAGAGACAGACAGTCAGAGACAAAGACGGAGACTCCATAAATTTACTTAAGATCGCTTATATGAGCATGGGTGGGAAGTGCTTTTGGGGCATCTGCTACTTCTCGGTGGCTGCACCTCTGATGAAAATGATACCCTCTCCCCCATTAGTTACAAGTAGATCTTCCCATGTATGATTAATAATTATTCTGACATTTTTAAGAAGCATTTCTCTTAAAAATTGTGATTCAACCCCAGGCTGATTCAGAAACCCACAAACTCTGTTGCTACGGTATACACACACCCACATTCCATCAGTTGTTTGATGGATTTTATGAGAATAAACATTACTCCTAATGAAGACTTCAGGCTTGCACTGGACTCTAGTAGTAAATAAACCCTCCTTAAAACTTGGGCACCTTGTGTGCCACTGTAGCGAAAGGGCATAGCCAAATGCTGCTGGCAGGCAAGGGAGCTGACGTGGGTCAGGCAGTGTTTTGTGTTTATGTTGATGCTCAGTATCCAAATGAGGAGCCAGTGTTTTCAGCATAGGGGACAATTAGCAGTAGCAGCTAACAGCTGTGTCTCTCCGCACTTGAGACGCTATTTACCTAAGATCATTCTGACTTTTTTCCCTTTGCTTTCCTTTAAAAAAAAAAAGAAAAGAAAGAAAAAACTCTTTATACACAAGCCACCTGGAAAGCACTTGTTGGAGAATTTTAACGACTTATTAAATTCCAAATCATTATCGGAACAAGACTTGCATCTGCAAAGGCTTAAACACTGTGATCCACTCTCCTCTCCAGAACTTACACAACCCTCCAAAGGGGTGATGCCAACAGACAAACAGGGGGATGCCAAACAAAACATTTTAAATCAAGCTCCTTCCTTGGAAAAGTAGTTGCATCTCTTTTATTCCAGTTAAGTCCTGGCTTAGAACTGTTTTGTTTGAATCAAGGACTAGAGTGGGCTGCCAGCCCTGACTCCCTAGTGCCTACTGGAAGTCCAACTGCACAGACCAGAGTTCTGAAGCCTTTAGAGACTGACTTTGTCTATCAGTGTGGCTGTATCTTCTCCTGGTACTCACAGGAATCACAGCGCAACTAACAAAAATCCTGCGATGTTTAGAAATAAGGTAAATTCCCCTTCCCAAATCCCACTCCTCCATTGCCCACTCGCCATCCAGGAACCAGTGAATCAGATGCTTGGCACATCCAAGAGATCGTCAAGACGTGTTTTTGGATCTCTGCCAATACAAATTCTTGATCATCAACATTTCTGCCGATCATCTTTCTTGGGGCTTCTGCTGTAAGAGATTCTGGGGGGACTTCTGCTGTAAGAGATTCTGTGTTCAACTGGATATAAATGAAAGAAAGATCAGCTGGCAGTAAGCCACAGGGGCTGGTCAGTATATTCTCATTATATTTCTCAGTATAAAGCAGTTGCTCTCAACCTTCCTAATACTGCAATACTTTTAACACAGTTCCTCATGTTGTGGTGACCCCCAACCATACAATTATTTCATTGCCACTTCATAATTGTGATTTAACTACTGTTATGAATCGTAATGTAAACATCTGATACAAAGGATACCTGATATGTGACCCCTGTGAAAGAGTCATTTGACTCCCCACAATGGTATTTGAGCAACAGGGTCAAGACTATAAACAAACAACAGTGTAAAAAGAAGTGGTTAATTCTGACAGACTCCTAACTTTGAGCCTCTTTCGCTTCATTAAATTTCACCTTCATTTGCTAAGATAATGCTAGGGTTTTTTTTTTCTTTTTATAAGCAAAACTATTGCATACATGCACAAACCATGGTGAAGGAATATTAACATATTGCAATACTATAAATGTCAATACAGTTACACTAATTTTACAGACACATTTAATCTTTCTGTGCTTCAATTTAAGCAGCAGGATCAACATTTGAACCAAGAATTCCAGAAAGAAGAATGTTTCCTCTCTGCTGGCTGTGTCGTTTCCTCATGAAGATATGGACTATATACAAATTTCTGGCTTCGTTGTAAGAGCTGGGAAATCTTGAAGGTCACGTGTTAGCTCATCAAGGCCTGGGATGGTTTAATGGCTTGAACATTAAGGGGAAATTCACTAGAAAGGTCTGATGTTGCTTGTCACATCAAATCATGACTCAGAAGAGAGCATTAACTAGCAATAGATCAAAAAGAACAACAGTTTATAAGACTAAACACTGACATGAAATATCATGATTGATTTTAATGCAATTATTCAGCAAATAATTGTGTGGCATGCACTTGAGCCATATGAAGTGAAGGAGATATCGAATGTTAATTTTTCTTTAGATGTGAATATATTATGCAGTAGTAAATGTGTTTTGGACTTGTGGGTATGTGGGGGTTGGAGTTCATATTGATTCTCGTGTGGGTATAGATATGTGTGTATACACATGTGTGTAGAAGCCAGAAGTTATCCTCAGGTATGATCTTCATGAGTAATCTATCTTGTTTTTTTTAACACAGAGGTATTCGTTGGTCTGGAGTTTGCCAAGTATACTAGACTGGTTGCCTGAGATGGTGGGGTAGGGGACTCAGGGACTAGTGGACAGACTAGCCTTCCTCCTGTCAGGACCTCATTAGACTTAATCAGATACTGTGCTGGCTAGTTTTATGTCAATGTGGCACAATGTGGAGTTATCTGAATAGAGGGAACCTCAATTGAGAAAATACCTTCATAAGATCCAACTATGTTTTCTTAATTAGTAATTGATAGGGGAGAGCCTAACCCATTGTGGGTAAGGCCATCCCTACTCTGGCAGTCCTGGGTTCTATAAGATAGCAGGCTGAGCAAGCCCTGAGAAGAAAACCAATAAACAGCACCTCTCCATGGCTTCTGCATCAGCTCCTGTCTCCTGGTTCCTGCCCTGTTTGATCCTGTCCTGAATTCCTTCTATGAGGAACAGGGATGTGGAAGCACAAGTCACATAAACTTTTTCCTCCCCAAGTTGCTTTGTCCATGCTCTTTCATCACAGCAACGGGAGCCCTAATTAAGAAGATATCTTATCATCCACACATATTGAGTTCATTTTATAACATAAGGCCAAAATTTGGCCCTAGGGTTCCACGCCATCTCACCCTTTTATATTAGCTGTTCGTGATGGGTTAAACAGTTTTCCTCAAAATTCATGCTTATTTGAAACCCCAGAGTGTGACCTTACTTGAAAATAGGGTCTTTGCATATGACTTAAGAAAATGCTATACTGCACTAGAGTGGTCTCTAAGTCTAACTAATAAAATGATAATCTGTATCAATCTGATTTTTTGTTTCATTTTTTAATTGACTTTATTGAGCTATACATTTTTCTCTTCTCCTCTCTCTTCCTCTCCCCTCCCCTTCAACCCTCTCCCATGGTCCCCATGCTCCCAATTTACTCAGAATATCTTGTCTTTTACTACTTCCCATATAGATTAGATCCATCTATGTCTCTCTTAGTGTCCTCGTTGTTGCCTACAGTCTCTGGAATTGTGATTTGTAGGCTGGTTTTCTTTGTTATATGTTTAAAAACCACTTATCAGTGAATACATATGATAACTGTCTTTCTGGGTCTGGGTTACCTCACTCAATATGATGTTCTGGTCATTTTTTTCTGTTGTGTAGTGCTCCATTGTGTAAATGTATCACATTATTTCTTATCCATTCTTTGGTCAAGGGGCATTTAGGTTGTTTCTAGGTTCTGCTGCTATGAACATGGTTAATCGCATGTCCTTATGGCACAATTGAACATCCTTTGGGTATATACCCAAAAGTGATATCGCTGTGTCTTGAGGAAGGTTGTTTCCTAATTTTCTGAGAAATCTCCATACTGACATCCA
>LOEQ01009980.1:16763-31138 GCA_001685075.1 Bramus lutescens | reverse complement strand
TGAACTACTATATTGATTCATTGGTCCCTTGATTAGTGTGAATTATCCTTCTTTTTCTCAACTGATAATTTTACATAGAAATTATTTCATCAGATATTAGGATGGCAATGCCAACTTACTTCCTTACCCCATTTGCCTGGATTACTGTCTAGAGGAGCAAGGAGATTCCTGGTGCTTATTGGCTCACCAGCCTAGTCAATGATTTCAGTTGGTGACCCTGTTGCAAAAATTAGGGTGGAAAATAATTGAGAAAGATAGCCAACTTCCATATGTGCACTCAAACAAATGCACACACATGCACCCACCCCCATACACACACACACACATGAATTTGAATGTGGTGAACATTAGTTTCCACCAAGGCAGCAGCCTCCCTCTGTTGCCAAAGCAACATCATCACCTCTTACCAGGTACCTCTCTGGTGTCAGATATGAGACATTTTTATCCCTTAAAAGAACCTTCCTTGTATAGCTTCCTCTCTTGCTTCTTGTTCTTCTCCTGACTTTCTTCCCTTTTTTTCCCCTCCATTCTTTCTTGTTTCTTGCCTTTTGCCTCTTCTCTGATCTCTTGGTATGGTGGGTCCTTCTGTCTATGTGTTGCTTTTATTGGTTAATGAATAAAGAAATGCTTTGAGCCTATGGCAGGGGAGAACAAAACTAGGTGGGGAAAGCTAGGCTGTATGCAGGGAGGAAGAAGGGAGGAGTCAGAGAGATGCCATCCATTTGCCACTGGAGATAAACATGCTGAAACTTTGCTGGTAGACCACAACCTTATGGTGATATACAGATTAATAGAAATGGGTTAAATTAAGATGTANCCCTCCATTCTTTCTTGTTTCTTGCCTTTTGCCTCTTCTCTGATCTCTTGGTATGGTGGGTCCTTCTGTCTATGTGTTGCTTTTATTGGTTAATGAATAAAGAAATGCTTTGAGCCTATGGCAGGGGAGAACAAAACTAGGTGGGGAAAGCTAGGCTGTATGCAGGGAGGAAGAAGGGAGGAGTCAGAGAGATGCCATCCATTTGCCACTGGAGATAAACATGCTGAAACTTTGCTGGTAGACCACAACCTTATGGTGATATACAGATTAATAGAAATGGGTTAAATTAAGATGTAAGAGTTAGCTAATAAGAAGCTAGAGCTAATGGGCCAAGCAGTGATTAATTAATACAGTTTCTATGTGATTATTTCAGTTCTGAGTGGCCAGGTTGAACAAGTGGCTTTCTCCTTGCAACAATCGCTCTGTCTGTCTGTCTGCCTCTCTCATGTTCCCACTTATACATGGCCTTCTGATCTTTAACTCTCTCTTCCTCTCCTCTCCTAATAATTCTCTTGCACTAACTTTGTTGTTCATGGTATGTTTACTTAGTGGCATACCTTGGCAGGGCCCACCAACAGGCACCCACTCTGCCTTTCTTTCTTTTTTTTTGAAATTATTAGAGTAAGCATGCCTGTGATCCCTGTATTAGGAAAACTGAGCTAAGACTGGGAGTTCAAGGCCAGATTTGGTTATACTTGGAAACTTTACTTGAAAACAAAAACAAAAATGAAAACAAACCATCCCACAAATACAGATTATGTGGTCAGGCAGACAGCAAGAGCAAGTGGATGGTGAGATGGAAATTCATGGTTTTTAAATTTTTGTATTTTTAGAACTCCATTTAATTATGAGCTCAAGGAAGGAAATTTTACAACAAAGTCACAAATATTATTGCCTAGGAAACCAAGTCATGTAGCACATGCAAGTAGCACCAGTAAAAATAATGTTTTCCATATCAGGAGAAAGAATTATACAATTTATTTAAGTTCAATAGTAAATAAAAATATGAGGCTATATCTTTGCCATGTGACTAAATATAAATTGCTGCAAAGTTAAGAAACTCATTGACTCCCATCAATAAAACTCCCAAATAAATAAAAGATCCTCAGAAATTTCAAAATATGTATTCTTGGGTAAGAAAAATAACAAAGTAGAAATCTATATGAAGACTAGACACTTTCTGTTCTCTTCCTTCCATCTCATCTTCACCTTGCTCTTTCTTTTCTCAGTTTTTCTTTGCTCTGACTATCATTTGCATAGCTATATATCTGTTCCTTTTCTCTATGACTGCATTTTTCACCATTTCATGAATAATACGGCTCCCAACTTCTACTTATCTGGTTTGCCTCACTATATCTAACCAAACAAATGATACAGAAGTAATATCATCAACATTTTTCCACCTCTAAGTTCCTAGGAAATAAAACTTGATTAGTCTGCTATAGAGCACTTATATATCCTTGTCATCTATGGTTGGGATACATAACCCAGTGAGAGAGTGAGAAAGTCTTCTACTTTGTTGATCTTTGACAGAGGAGCAATGGGGAAAGAGAATTCTCGGAGGAAAAGGCCCTATCTGTAACTTACATAAATTTATTCTTATATCTCTTAACTTTAAAATAAAATCCATAGTTTTAGCTATGCATAAATTCCAGAAAGAAATTAAATAAATCAAATGTTGATAGTTTTGAAACACAAATCATAGGAACATGACTCTTAATGTTCAAAATGACAACAAACATCCAAAACAAGAATGATCATTAATAAACTCTTTGAATATCCAGAAGCCTTTGCAATCTCCTGCTCTCATTCTTCCTAAAATCAATGTAGTTAGGTCAAACATTCTGAAGATCCCTAGTACCCTAATACACAAACATTTGAGATAATATCTGCCCAAATTTAATATAACTTTAATTTGTACTTTGGTGCACCTGGTGATACTTTTCCATGCCTGAGAATGGATCACGTGATACACAAAGAAACCTACTTTAAGAATTTTATTAACAGAGGGAGGAAGGAGGGAGAAAGAGGACAATACAGTGGCCTGTCTAAAATCAGTATAGAGAAAGAGAGAGAGAGAGAGAGAGAGAGAGAGAGAGAGAGAGTAGGAATATCTGCTTTTAACGGCCATCTATCTCATGCACACAGGGACTTACAGTATGTTATGCATAGATTGTGTTACCGCACTACACATAGATTACGTAGGGTTTAAAGTCCCATGGTAGTGAGGCAGTTTGCCTGAGCACTGTTGGTGCATGCACAGCCATACCACTTGGAAGTACTAATTGTTGACAGAGGTTTCTGTTCCTCCCAGTCCCATAGCTGTTCAGCACCAAGGAAACACACAGAGGTCTACATTAATTATAAACTGGTTGGCCTATTAGCTAAGGCTTCCTATAACTCTTATAACCTATATTAGCTTATAATTTTTGTCTGTTTTAGCCATGTGCCTTGGTACCTTTCATCAGCGAGACATTCTCATCTTGCTTCCTCTGTGTCTGGGTGACAGCAGTAGACTGAATCTTTTCTCTTCCCAGAATTCTCTTGTTCTCATTGCACTGCCTCTCTTTCTTGCCTGGTTTCCCTGTCTATACTTCCTGCCTGGCTACTGCCTAATCAGCATTTTATTAAACAAGTACAAGAAACAAATCTTTACAGGGTAAAAACATAGTCCCAATGATGATAGCCAATGGGTGCTCTGAATTTGATAGAAAATGCCAACATTTCACCATCTTATTTTTTTTATAAAAATTGGAGGGAGGGCTAAGGGAAGAAGGCTGGATAGAATAGGGGCATTGGGTCTCTCAAAACTTCTTCAAGCTGACTTAGTGGGGGCCAGTCATGTCTGGGGAGCCTGTTCTGAAGTGTCCATAACCTTCCCATGATTTGAGCCATGTGGAATCATCTTGATGCTAGCTTGTACTCAACAAAATGTTGGCAAGGCAGAAGATGAAGTTTAGAAAACTTTGTTTAGATCCTGTTAATTAGGGGAAGAAGGTCTCAAGATGGACTGGGGGGTTCTGCACAGGTCCCAAGATGAAGGAAGGGGTCCGCAACACAAAGGAAATGTTGAATGTTACTTATTTTGGGTGAATCTGATCTGTTCTGGTGGGTCCAATTCGGCTCTCTGGAGCTTGTAAGAGTTTTTAGGTTTGTAACAGAGATGGTTAATGTTTAGTATTCTTCTAGAACAGGCTTAATAGTTTATTAGAATTTTATTACTTAGCTGGTTAGTGTTAACATTCTGGACGGTCACATAGCAAGAAACGGAGAGAAGAGAGAGAAAGAGAGAGAGAGAGAGAGATTATTAATTAAACCTTTTAATTTTAACCCAAGACAAACCTTAGGGAGCTTGTTTTTCAATGTCATGGTATCACCTTAACATGTTAATAAACATATTATATTAAAATTTGTTTTGTGAGTCTCCATTTTGAGTGTGGATATCTCTGAATTGTTACCTGGACATCTCTGACATTCTTTGTACCCCTGGCTCTGTGGCTAATGGTGGTTCCTGTAACAGCAACTGAATAGTTATTGGAAAATTGAATATGTCATTGAAGACACAGGTAAAAATTGGTAAAGCAAATAGAAGAGAGAAGAGGGGGGAATCAGAAAGGAAAACATAGGGCTCCCAATCCAGGAGAGTTGAGCAGAATTGAAGACAAAGCAGTTGATCTTGGTGTCCTCTGGAACTTAAGGGAACAGGGCCCTCTTTGAGTTACCATTATATTAGGAGACATTATCCTGAGGTAGAGAAGTAAAGACTTTAAGATGAGATATGTGAATCCAATAAGGGAGACCCTCCAGCTTAGCAGGTGTGAGTTACCTTAAAGGGGTCCTGCTATTTAGGAGAAAGAGGTGAAGGGCGTTGGTCTGTAAGAGAAGGACCTGATCCTGATCCCCGATGTTATTTGGCACATGGCCAAAATATCGAGTGTTTCGTAAAGACCCATAAAAGGGAGCAGAGGTAATGCAATAATGTGGTGACTAGGTGATCAAGATGTGGTGAGGGTTCAGATGAGAGACCAGGAGTCAAAACTGGCCAACCATGCATGAGTTCAAAGGATGAAATAGAAATGGGTCATTTGGGGAGGGCCTGTAGCCTGAAAAGAGCTAGAGCCAAAAGCTTTACCCAGTCAAGACGAAGTTCCTGTGACAAGTTAACAAGAATATTTTTTAAAGGATGGTTAGTTCATTCTACCTCCGCTGAACACTGAGGATGATCTGGGATATGAAAATGCCAAGGGATACTGAGGGCTTTAGATAGAGTTTAAAAAATCTGAGAGGTAAACTAAGGGCTGTTATCTGAAAGAAGAAAGGTTGGAAATCCAAACCATGGAACAATTTCCTAGAGAAAGATGTCAGAAACTGAATGGGTCCTCTTATTGGTGGTCAGAAATGTTTCTACCTACCGAGACAAGGTATCCACTAAGACCAGGAAATATTTAACCCACATGAATGTCGGCATGTGAATAAAATCAAACTACCTGTCAGTTCCCAGAAGGGAGCCCCTGGCCTGTTGGGTAGGAAAATGAAAGCTATGGTATTTGGAATTGGGATCTGACTTTTGACAGAATTTTTTATAAGAGGCTCTGATAGATTTTACAAACTATAAATCCTCAGGGTTAGTTAGGAGGTGGGCCTTAACAAAATGAGATAGAGCCTGAGTATTAGGATAAAAATAAACATGGTTTGGTAGGACAGGGTTTGTCAAGTGTCAGAGGGTGACAGTGAGGAAGTGTGTTGTACTGTATGAAGCCATGAGAGGGGTGAGTTGAATCTGTGCCTTGGAATGCTACTGTCCTGGCTGCCTGATCAGCTCAGTTATTTCCCTTAGAAAGATGGATCTGTTAATCTGATTAGACTGGCAGTGAATAATTCCTATAGCTTTGGGTAGATGGGAGGCCTTTAATATACTCGTAATGTGATCTTAAATAGTTGTGGATGCTCCTTTAGTTATAAGAAGCCCACCCTCTTTCTGGATAGCAGCCTGTGACAGGAGGATAAGAAAGGAATATTTGGAGTCTGTGTAAACATTTATGGATTGCCCCTGTGACAGCAGGGTGGGAGGTTAGACAATAGGGATATGAGAAAGAGTGTAGGTCCCCAAACCTTCCTCAGTACTGAGTATCTGGCGCCAGTGTCCAAGATAGGGAAGGGACTCTCCTGATACCGTGATATCTACCTGTGGCTCCCTATTAGAGAGGACCATCCTTGTTGGGTCAAGAGAGCCCAGGCATCATCTATTGTCCATATCCAGGTCTAGAATATTGGTTGAAGGCCAGTCTGTGTCTGAAGTCTTCATGCCACCTGGTAAAATGACCTCTCAATGGCACTTTGGACATTGTCTTGTGGGACCAATGTAAGGATTCGGACATACACGGGATCAATACCCATTGTGTCCACACTTAAAACGGGGGCCCCATTTTATTAATAGAGATAGAGGGAGGGGAGAAAGAGGGCAGTGCACAAACCTATCTGAAAACAACATGATGAGAGAGAGATGGAGTGGGAATATTTGCTTTTAAAGGCATACGGGGCTTACATAGCTATGTGACTCATAGATTATGTGTGACCACTCTGCACATAGATTATATAGGTCTTAAAGTCCTTGGCTAGCCAGGAAATTTGACTGAATGCTGATGGTGCAGGCACAGCCATATAGGATCCACAAGCATGAATGCCTGGGGTGTCTAAGTATTTTGCCTGAAAGCTGACAGTCAGAGATATCTCTGAATGGGAAGGAAAATACCAATATCTGGGTATATCTGTCTATTACTACCATTAAAATCAGAATAACACACACACACACAAACACACACACACACACACATACACAGAGAAATGTCCTTAGGTCTATGATGAGCAATTGAATGTGAAAGGAAACTGAGTTAGATTTTAGATTTCAGGATGAATTTAATTTTCAGTAGCCCACAAAACTTTAACAAAATGACCATAATAAAATAAAATAGCAACAACAACAAAAACTCAAAATACTAGATTTGAGAGAGAGACTTGCATTTAAAAATAACTTTCATTTCACTCAGAATGTTTCTTTTTGTAGTTCCATCCATTTGCATGTAAATTTTAAAATGTCATTGTTTTTTTACTGCTGAGTAGTAATCCATTGTGTAAATGTAGCACATTTTCTTTTTCATTTCTTTCTTTTTTCTTTTTTATTTATTCTTATGTACAAAGACTGGCGTTGATATGTTTCACTGGGTAGAGTCTTGAAGAATACATTCAAGGTCGCTTAATCCAATTTACTGAAGCCAATGTCCTTTGCATACTGCTGGAAACACTGGTGACACGTGTTCAACCCATATTTCTGGATCAGACCCTGGCGGTTTGAGCAGACGCGGCAGGAGCAGATCGATTCCTGGCCGAATTTCTGCACGTGACTCCAGTAGAGCTGCTGGTGACCCACGTTGCCTCACTGACTGCCGACGAGCCAAAAGGCTAGCACATTTTCTTTATCCATTCTCTGGTTGAGGGGCACTTACACGGTTTAAAAGTTGTGGCTTTTACAAATAATGCTGCTATGAATACAGTTGAGGAAATGTCCTTGTGTTATGAGTGTGAATCTTTTGGGTATATGCCCAAGAGTGGTATTGCTGGGTCTTGAGGTAGATTGATTCCCAATTTTTTTCAGAAATCATCATACTGATTTTTAAAATGGCTGTACAAGTTCACACTCCCACCAGCATTGAAGGAGTGTTCCCCTTATTCCACATCCTCTCCAGCATCAGCTATCATCAGTGTTTATGATCTTAGCCATTCTGACAGTTGTAAGATGGTATCTCAGAGTCATTTTGATTTGCATTTCCCTGATAGCTAAGGATGTTGAGCAATTCCTGAATTGTCTTCTAGTCATTTGCAAGTCTTCTTTTGAGAATTATCTGTTTATCTCTGTACCCCAATAATAATTGGATTATTTGGTATTTTTGATGTTGAGTTCTTTAAGTTTTTTATTTATTTTAAAGATCAGTCTCTTCTGTCTGATGAGGCATTAGTGACAATCTTTTACCATTCTGTAAGCTGCTGTTTTTGTCTTATTGACCATGTTATTTGCCTGACAAAGGCATCTCAGTTTCAGGAGGTCCCATTTATTAATTGTTGCTCTCAGTGTCTATGCTACTGGTGTTATATTTAGGAAGTGGTCTCCTTTGTCTTTGCATTGAAGGCTACTTCCCATTCTCTCTTCAGTGAAGTTCAGTGTGGCTGGATTTATATTGAGGTCTTTGATCCAGCTGGACTTGATACTTGTGCATGGGGATAGATATAGATCTATTTGCATTCTTTTACATGTTGCAATCCAGTTATACCAACACCATTTGTTGAAGATGCTTTCATTTTTGTATAATTTTAGCTTCTTTGTCAAAACTCCAGGGTTCACAGGTGTGTGAATATCAGGGCCTTCAATTTGATTCCATTGGACCACCTTTCTATTGCTATGCCAATACTAAGCTGTTTTTATTACTATAGCTCTTTTGTAGAGCTTGAAGTCAGGGATGGTGATGCATCCAGGGGTTCCTTTCTTGTACAGGATTGTTTTGGCTATCCTGTTTTTTTTTCCATATGAAGTTGAATATTGTTCTATTGGTGTCTGTGAAGAATTGTTTGGGATTTTGATGGGGATTGTATTGAACCTGTAGATTGTTTTCTTTAAGATAACCAGTTTTATTATATTGATCCTACCTATCCAAAAACATGGCAGATATCCCCATTTTGTGATATCTTCTTCAATTTCTTTATTCAAAGGCTTAAAGTTTTTGTCAAACATATATTTTACTTCTTTGATTAGCATTACCCCAGGATATTTTATGTTATTTATGGCTATTGTAAAGGGTAGTGTTTCTCTGATTTCTTTCTCACCCATTTTTCATTTGTTTATAGGACAAAACCAATTTTTTTTTAGTTGATTTTGTATACTGCCTGATTATTGTAGGTATTTATCAGTTGTAGGAGTACCCTGGTAGAATTTCTGGGTCCACTTATGTATACTATTATATCATCTGCAAATAGCAAAGGATAACTAGCCTATAATCCATGACTCCAGAGAGGTTGGATAACATGGAGAACATTAAGAGAGACATACATGGATACCCCCTGGGAAGAGGAATTAGACAATATCTCCTGAGAAAATTAGGAGTATGTGTGGAGGAGAAGGGAGGATAGAACTGTAAGGTAAGGGGAGAAGAGGAAGAAGAGGAAGAAGTAAGAGAACATGAGGGAATGGGATGGTTGAAATGGGGGAGGACAGAGAAGGAGAGCAAGGAAAGAGATAGCTTGATTGAGGTATCCATTATGGGGCCAGCAAGAAATCTGGCACTGGGAAAATTCTCAGAAGTCCACAAGAATGACCTCAACTAAGACCCTAAGCAATAGTGCAGAACATGACTGAACTGGTTTTACCCTCTAATCATATTGGTGACTGTTGTAATTTTCATCATAGAACATTCATTCATCAACAGATGGAAGAAGATACAGAGATCCACTGCTAAGTGCTGGGCTCTTCTTCCAGAGTCCAGTCCAAGAGAAGGAGGAGTGAAAATGTGAGGAAGTGAACATGGACATAATGTTGGTGCGGGAGCTCCTTCCGCTCCTTCAGCCAATAGCCGCTGAGATACCAGCCCATNGTAAGTTTTACCCTTAAAATAAATACCCCTTTAAATCCCAACTGGTGTGGGATTGTTTATGACTTACGCCTTCATAATGTCAATACCCACAAAACCATATGACCTGATCTGATGAGATCTCACTGACTCTGGACTGATAATAGGGGAATCTAACAAGGGCCAGAATAGATCCACTGAATGTGGGTGACAGTTGTGTGGCTGGGGCAGTCTGTGGGGCTACTGACAGTGGGACCAGAATTTATCCCTAGTGCTTAAACTGGTGTTTTGGAGCCCATCATTTTTAGAGGGATACCTTGCTCAGTCTAGATATGGGGGAAGGACCTCAGGACTGCCTCAAAGTAATGTGTTATACTTTGTTGACTCTCAATGGGCTTACTCCCTCTCTGAAGAGAGGACGGCAGGGTTGGGGTGAGGGAAGGTGGGGGGAGCAGAAGGAGACAAGGAAGTGGAAACTGGCTTATGTATATAAAGTGAGTAAAGATTGTTTTCTATAAAAGTAATTTAATAAAGATAACTTGGATTCAGAAAACTATGAGTTCAATTAAAATATGAATGGATTTTGCATGATAATCATAAGTAATATATAATCTGGCAGATACCTGCATTGCAAGTGTTTGGTTTGATTAAAAAGTTATTAAAAGAGAAAGGAAAGACAGAAAATAAACATCTTTCTGTTCATCCATACAAAAAAAATTATTCACCATCCTAAGGTTTACAGTAGACATTTATATAAAAATTAGTAAAACAATGAAGCCTATTTCAAATAACTTCTATGTCCTATTGAAATTATTTCTTAGTTCGATTCTAATAGCTCTCTTATGCTGAAGCTAACTAAGGGCCAAGACAAAAACAGAACCACAAAGCAACACGTGCAAGTTCTTAGTTACAAAATGCATAGTGGAAATCCTGTTTTGTACTATTCATAGAAAGAGAATAATAAAATTCTTGAGCAGACCATTCATATTACAAGTATTAAAATTAGTTTGCTTTTATCACTATTAAATAATATTATTATAATACCCTTTAATGTTTGAAGGGTTAGTTGAAAAGAATTACAGTTTTGTTTCCATGTACATTTACCAAGTAGATGTAATGAATATTAAAAATTGAACATATTATAATAATGCACTTTTTTAGTCATAAATCATTAATAATAGCTGACAAAAATTAATACATGTTTAAATATCCTATTTAAATTTGAATGAGCTAAACATTGTATAAAGACCTGATAGTACCTTAAATAATAATTATCTTAGCATAAAAGAGCTATATTTACACAAACAAAATACTATATACTGTGTTGGACTAACTTATCACATGATTCTATTTTTATTATTGTTTGTTTGCTACATAATTCTAATTTAGAATAAATTAGAAGATATTTCATTTCCTCAAAAATCCAATTGTTGAAATATGAAAGGATTTTGAAATTTCCAGGCAATGCTTATTTTGCATATACTTTACTTTTGTCTGCAGAAGAAAATTGCACCAGGTTCTAATTGGAACCTAATACTATTTTAGCTTTGAGGTTCATGCTGATATTTCCAGAGGGAATTGTACATGTTGGCAATTTCATATCAATGAATCTATCTTCATTATGGAAACTCAGTTTTATTCAAGCATAGTAGAAATGACAGGAAAATAGGATAGTTTGCCAGTAATGAATGAAAAACAGATAAAACTTTGTTGAAAAACCATTAAAGGTATATCAAATAGTCTACATATGGATAATTTACTCTGGATAATTACACAGATGTTGGTTTGGTATTGTGAGTTAAACAGCTTGAAGATTCTCATGAATCATTCCTCAGCCTCTGAAGATCAGTATTAGGCTAGAAACTAGAGAAAAATATAGATACTGTTTTGATAAGCTTCAAAATATTTTGTTTATATGTTATGGTAAAGCAATTTATGACTTAAGTTTTTCTGGAATAAAAAATGAAATTCATTTCACACAAAAATTACAGTATACATAATAGTGAAACTAGAACTAAGAATTTGGTATAAATTGTACTTTGCATTTTTTTAAATGGGAATGTACAATGGTTGAACTAAGAGTATGCCTCATAACCTGCAGAAGACCTTTGTATCTAATGGTAGTCACTATAGAATTTGATTGTTATACCAATTAGAGGTCAGCCAACTTAAAGTCCTGCAAGGTTTCTTAAATTCTATTTTATGAAATCACATTATTTCTGATGACAACATGTTAACTGAGAATATAACATATACATTCTTCTTCTCTGCATATTGCTCATTTACTATGTCAATACTGTGTTCCTTTGTGACACGGAGTAAATCAAGAGTCAGTGCATGGCTCTCAGTTATGGTACATCTACATTAATACTTGAAGTGTTTGTCACATACAATGTTTGGTAATTACCCAAAATGGACTTATGTTCCTTATGTTTGATCATAGTTAAGGATAAATCAAAGCTGATTCAAAAGTACTACATTCAAAAGACTGTGAAGAACTCTAATGAGAAGTAGTTTCTCAACATGGATTAAGGACGAAAACAGTCAAAAAAGAAAGTCTCAATGATAGAAGTCTTTGTCTCCAAGTTCAGAGAACATTGCTACCATCTCTTCTTCAGTGGAATTACCAGAAAATTTACCCACAGTTCTTCAACTTGGTGAGGCTCACAGGACTGAATATAAGATATTTTTAGAGAAAACACGGTTAGAGTTAAGTCATATTAATTTGTCTCCTTGTGCATGTAAAGTGTAAATGAAACCTGGCCATAGTTACAGAGCAGATTTTTATTTTCTGTTTGAATACGTGGAAAACAATTTACTGCCTTCACTTTTAAAAAGAAAAGATTGGAATTACCTGCTTCTTTGAGGGCACATGCAATATTTCCCAGGTAATTATAGTTTTTTTTTTATTTTTACATTTAAAAATGAAAGTAAGAAATCATTCCTCTTACTTAGTATTAAAATTCAGCAATTATCCATATCCATCAAACATCTCTATTTATATATTTATCTGTATATCTATGTATCAGTCTATGCATCTATGTGTTTATGTATATATATGTGCATGTATGAATGTATATATCTATCATCTATTTCTATTTATCATTTATCTATCTATAATCTAAATGTCACCTATTAATATCTATTTATCTATCTATGCATCATCTGTCATTCAGTCTATAGTCTTCAGCTAGACTATCTGGAATATTGCTCAAGCTTTGGCACATTCAAAAATATTTTAGATGAATTTCCTTACTACCAGATCTTGAACTGCAGCTGACACAGAAGTGGGTTAGTAGATGAGAAATAATCTCATAAAAATAAACATAAACACTCAGAATAGGGAAGAAGATGCTTCCTTACAGCAGATTTACAGTTTGCAGACCAAACATTGGGACATAGATGATCAAGCTGAGCTACAGATGTATACTACTTAATTTATAAAACTATTTATTCATTCACCATAAGTACCAAAATGTGCAATATTTTCTTTTTTATTGATTTTTATTGAGCTCTACATTTTTTTCTGCTCCCCTCCCTGCCACTCCCCTCCTCTCTCCTTCCTTTCCCCAGGGTCCCCATGCTCCCAATTTACTCAAGAGATCTTTTCTTTTTCTACTTCCCATGTAGATTAGATCTATTTAAGAAAAACAACATCAAGATTAATTTGTGGAAACATTGAAATTCAGAAGCTAAAGGTGTGGTTACTTGTTTGAGCTTTGGACTTTATTCACATGTTTCCAAGGAAATCCTAAAATGATTCTGTTCTAGGTGCTTCTCAAAGTCAAGTCATTAAGTTGGTGATTGTCCTTGGGTCCATTTTGGGAAGCATGAGAAGGCAAAGAAGATATAGTGCTGGTTCACTTTTCTAGTAAGTTCTTTTGAGTGCAAGTCTCATAATACTCTTCCATATAGGTTGTATTATCAATTTGCTTCTTGCTATATAATTCCTCTGAGCTAATTTCATTTGATTCACCAAAGCCTTTCAGTAGCAACTATGGCTTTCATGCTTAACTTGCCTGGCTGGGTTTTCATCATTGGTAAATTATTCTCTTCGTGTTTATTGTTACATTTAAAGTAATATTTATTTTTTCCCCAGGAATAATAGATGCTTTTCAAGAAGTGAGTCAACCTATTTATCTTTGTAACTTCATTTTGCTAACTAAGGAAAACTTTAAAAAATTATTTTCGTAGACAAAATCTATGCTTTAGAGAGATCGTTAATTGTTGTAGAGGAAGTGACTTACACACATGCCAATTGAAAGCAGAAAGAGCTTCGGAGGCAAATTCAACAGTATATGCGGTATTTGTTAGGAGTATAAAAGTGGTTTAGCTGTTATGAACAAGAAGAAACATGTGCTGGTAGGATTGCAAACATACAACCGCTGTGGAAAGCAGTGTGGTCATCCCTTGTGAAGATAGAAATAGATTTACCTCAAGTTCTAGTTATACACCCAAAGGAAATTTCATCAAATACAAGGATACTTTCTCAACCATTCACTGCCACTCTATTCATAATAGCCAGAAACTGAAAGCATCCTAGATGGTCTTCGTTGAACGAATGGATAACAAAAATGTTGCACAATTACTCAACCATTTAAAAAATAAATAAATAAAAAGAAACCATAAAATTAACAGTTAAATGGATTAAAGTAAGAAAAAAATTATCCCAATTGAGGTTTGTCTTTATTTTTATGTGGATATTATATTTTAAGTCTTCAATGGCAAGCTACAATCTGGAACAACAGAAGTTAGGTATCAAGTAAAGGAATGAGGGTAGTAGATAGATATCCCAAAGAATGGTAAATAGATTAGATAGATATGGATGTGTAGTAATAGGTGTATGGGCTGCTTTCGTCCCACCCGGCTCCCGTACAGCTAGCTATACACCCGAAATAACAGCACACAAACTGTATTCATTTAAACACTGCCTGGCCCATTAT